>PVIH01004834.1:0-133564 GCA_004025045.1 Sigmodon hispidus
TTAAAAAAAAAAAAAAAAAAAAGAAACCTTCGGGGCTGGAGAGATGGCTCAGCGGTTAAGAGCACCGTCTGCTCTTCCAAAGGACCCGGGGTTCGATTCCCAGCACCCACATGGCAGCTGACAACTGTCTGTAGTTCCAGTTCCAGGCAAACACCAAGGCAAATAAATAAATAAATAAATAAATAAAGTTTGTTTTTTTTTTTTTTAAAAATTGAAACCTTCCTTTTTGATTAAACAAAAAAGGGGAAGTGATATGGGATGTCTTTCTGTATGCTGTGAATATCATTGGCTAATAAAGAGACTGTTTTGGCCTGTGGCACAACAGCTTAAAACCAGGTGGGAAATCCAAGCATAGATATAGGGAAAGGAAGGCAGAGTCAGGGAGAAGCAATCCAACCACCCAAGGGGCAAGATGTAAAGGAATCAGGTTAGCCGTGAGCAACATGGCAAGACATAGATTAATAGAAATGGGTTAAGATGTGAGAGCTAGCTAGCAAGAAGCCTGAGCCATAGGCTGAACAGCATGTAATTAACATAAGCATCTAAGTCATTATTTGTAGCTAAGTGGCTGCAGAGCTTTGGGCGGGTCCTGACCTTGGGCTGCACGGGTCAGAAATTTCATACTACAGACCCTTGGTCCTAGAGCAGAAGCATGTAGTGTTTTTTCAGGCTAGAAGACCATACTATGCTTTATGGAAATCAGCTGGGTTCAGGCACCTCCTCTCAGTGTAAAGCCAAGTTCAGTGTAAATGACTCAAGAATGTACATTAAGTTAGATATCTTTAAAAGAACCACAAGTAACTGTCCTGATGGGAGATACTTTCTAAAGAGAGATACCTCTGCCTTTGCACTACACAATTGGACTATTGAAAATAATACATGCCAAAGAGTGAACATTTCTCCAGGAATCCCTGTTGCGTGAATTCTGGTTGTATTAAATGAAACTCAGAGCCAGACATCAGGGTAAAGCTGGAATATCAGAGAAAGGAAACAGACCGCAGTCAATTCTCACTCAGCTATCTCTCAGCTTCCTCAGCCTCGCTCCTCATCGCTTCTACAGAATAAATATGTCTTCCTACGCCTGCCTTAAATACCTTCTTTGCCCAGTTGTTTCAAATCCAGGTTAAGATTAAAAGTGTGAGCTACTACTATTTGGTAGTTAGCCTTGAACTCATAGCAACACAGATCTCTGTCTCTGGAGTTATGGAATTAAAGGAGTAGGTCACTACTCCCAGCTTTTCCTGTGCTGAGATTAAAGGTACGAGTTACTACTCTCTGACCCTCCTTGATTGACTGTGGGTGGATCTGTTCTCTAATATTCTGGACTGGTTTTATAAATATATAACATATCACCACAAATCCCTTGCTGGGGTAAGGGTTGAGTCCTGGTGAAACTAGAGGAGAAGCTTGCCTCTCAGATGGTGAACTATACAGTTCTGACAGCAATGTAGACCGCCTGGCAGGACAGAGTGAGCAAAGACAGCCATGGGTCAGTGATGGGCAGGACCACCCTGCAGGACTGCTTGTCCCCAGTTCAAATCCAAACCTCAATATGTGTATTCCAACCACAAACTTGGGAAGAGGGGTCATAGGCCTCTGTGTCTGTGCCTCTTCCCAGTTTAGCCACATTGAATATGTCTCTTTTTCTACCTTTCTCTATTACTTACCTTTTTAACTGGTATGCTGGGGGTGGGTGACTGAGCCTAGCTTATTGGGATGGCACAGACTTTGCTCTTAAAAGCTCTAGTCTGTCTGTCTCTCTCACACACAAATAAATACAAGAAATTCTTCTAGAAACTTGTAATATGAATGAATAAACTAGTATCTGTTGATGAAAATGTGACCAGAAGCTCACAGGAACTAAGCTCCATGTTCTCCCAGGGGCAAAGGCTCACTACTCGATGATTCTTTGGCTATTAGTGACTCCATAACCTCAGTGCTGGGAAGAGGAGCCCAGACTGCACTTTGTTTTTTTACTGTGTTTGCATTCTGTCTCTCCCACTGCCATGGAGCTTATAAAGACAGACTTTTACCCTTTGTCTTCCTCTGATTGTTACCGAGTCCCTGGTATTCACAATGGCGCCTTCACAGAACAGAGCTTAATAAGTAAAAGTGGATCGAATGGATCTTCAAGTCCCAGCACTTCAAGGCTAGCCTGAGCTACAGAGTGAGTTCAAGGCAAACCTGGGCTACATAGTGAGATCCAGTTCACTATGGATTTAATGTTGCTTCCCCACAATATGCAAAACAGAATCTCCCACCCACAACCCTTTTCCTGGCTGCACTTAGTGTCTGAAGAGCCTCTTCTTATCTTTGTGGCCTCATTACATCTTGCGAAACTGCCTTGTGTAGAGCCAACATCCTATCTTTCTTCTCTAGAGACTTCGTTCACATGGCAGGTGGTTTTACAGTGGCTTGTATTTAATTATACCCTTTTCTATTGCAGCAGGCCAGGGGATCCTATCCAGGCTCTGTCCCACTTACTGACCACATGGCCCTGTGGTTGGCATATGGCAGGGGTTCTGTACAATGCTGAATGAATGAATAAATGCATGAGAGGAACCAGGAGACAATGCCTTTTACCATGACCTCTTTGCTAGTACTGGCCCCAGCCATATCAGCCTGCTCAGTTCTTTCTTTCTGGTTTTTTGTTTGTTTGTGTTTTTTGGTTTGGGTCTTTTTTTTTTGGGGGGGGTGGTATCAATATGAAAGTGATGGGCACAGAGGGGCCTCGGAAGCCCAAGATACATCCCCTAAGCTTAGCAGCCTTAGCGAAAGAAACCTCTGCTCCTCCACATAAATATGTCAAATCCAAATACAACTCTTCTCTGTAGTGGGATTATGCTGTTTTTATAATTGTCTTGCCTACTGGTTTAATAAAAGTGCTGATTGGCTAAAGGCAGACAGGAAGTGTAGGCAGGGCTACCAGACTAAGAAAACTCTGGAAACAGGCAGATCAGAGCTGAGAAGCCAGAGAAATGCCAGTGAGATGAGATGAGATGAGATGCCAGAAGATGCAGAGAAAAGAAATTGAAATGCTGCTGAGAAAAGGTACCGAGTCACATGGCTGAACAAGATAAAAATCATGGGTTGAGTTAAGATAAAAGAGTTAGCAAGTCATATGCCTGCGCCCTGGGTCAATCAGCATAAAATGAATGTAAGCATCTGTGTGTGTCTGTAGAACTGCGTGTGTCTCTGCGGGTCTGCGGGTTTGCAGGTCTGGGGGATGGCGGGCAAAACCTCAGGGCTAGGCCAGAAAGTGGGGGCCAGACACCGAATACAACACTTCTCTTCTCAGTCTCTGCCCCCCCCCCCCCCCCCCCGGTATGTGTGAGCAGGTATGCATGCTTATGCTTATGTGTGTGTTTGCAAGCTAAACACCAACCTTAGAAGTGTCATCCTCTTTTTTTCTTTTCCTTTTTTTGAGACAAGGTCTCTCATTAGCCTGGAAGTCACCAAATAAACTAGATCGTCTGGCCACTGAGCCCTAGGGATTCACCTATCTCTGTCTCCTCAGCACTGGGATTTCAAGCATGTTCACAGTTTTGCAGCTAAACTAGCTCAGGTTCCACAATCTGCAGTTTATTATTAATATTAATTCCTCTGGAGACTTTTTCTTGGATAATGTAGAGGTTTTTAAAAGTTTTCTTTAGTTACATTTATTTATTTGATATGGGGAGTGAAGGGGGACACAGGTGTGTGAAAGAAGCAGAAAATTAATGCATGATGTGGAATGTCTTTCTAAGTGCTGTGAATTATCATTGGACAATAAAGGGACTGTTTGGCCTATGACAGAGCAGCTTATAGGTAAGCAGGAAATCTAAGCACAGAGGGAGATGCTGTGGGCTGCTGCCCAGAGAGAAAGATAAGAGCCATATGTCAAGACATAGTTTAATAGAAATGGGTTAAGATGTGAGAGCTAGCCAGAAATATGCCTGAACCTTAGGCCACAGCATGTAATTAATATAAAACTTTGTGTGATTATTTGGGACCAAGTGGCTAAGCCAAGCAGCAAGCAGGAGAGATTCATTTAGAATGTGGGGCTAGGCTGGATCAGAAATTTCTTACAACAACTGCACAATTCTTTTTTTTTCTTTCTTTTTTGCACAATTCTTTTTTTACAGGAATTCCAGGGATCAAATCTAAGTGTTTCCAAGGCAAGCACTTTACCAGTGGGCAGTTTCCCCAGCCTTCTCTTTGGCTTTCTGATATTCTTCAATAGTGTCTGTGGTCTTGTTGGTGAACATCTAATTCATTTATTATTCCGCCAAACCACACTGCTGTCCAGAGTGACCCTTCTTCCCTAAGGGCCCAGGATACTCATTGGGTTTCCTGGCTAGGGTCCACTTAGAAATGGGAAGAAATTTCACTTTCTTTCCATGCCCTTGTTTAGTGGACTTGACTAACAATATTTATTTGGAAGAGCAAATAGTTTCTCTCTAAACTTGAGCAGTTTATAGACTGTTCATGCCAAAATTTCTCAGACCAGAGGAAACCTGCTTCATGCTCCTGATTTCAAGAGACAAAAACCTCAGGTCAGGGTCAGTGAGATGACTCAGGGTGAAAAAGCACTTGCCACCAACCCTGACAACCTGAGTTCCATCCCTGGAATCCCTGGGACAGAAAGACAACCAACTCTTGTGAGTTTTCCTCTGTACACATGTATGTGTAACCCTGCACTGCTATGACAAAAAATAAGTTAACGTGGATTACCACCATGGCAGACAACTCCAAAGACACAATGGTTGCTGCCTGAGTCCTTCAGAGGTTTGTTGTGGATACAAAAACCCAGTTCTCCGTGGAGACTGAGATGGCCATAGCAGTTAGGTCCTGGGTACCAGAAACTTCTGGTGAGCAGCCACAAAGCAGCTGCTGGCTTCAGCCTTGGTTGGATTCAGGTTCTTGGGAGCAGGTAGCTATGGGAACTGGAGCATAGAAGACTGCCCTTGGAGGAATGTTCCACACATCTTGCCAACCCCCAAGAATTTGTATAAATATGCATATACACATTATTTTGGGGAGTACTCTATAGCTGTCATGGGTCACCTGCTGATGGTATTACATCCAGAATGTTGGGAGCATATGTGTGTGTGGGTAATGTGTCTGTGGTATTGGCATATGTATGCATTGGGGGTGGGGCTCCAGGTTCAGAGACCAGAGCAGGACACCTTAGGCACCCACTAAGTTTTGACCAGGCTGGCTGATGAGTAAGCCCTAGCAATCCTCCTGTTCGCCTCCCATGGTGTTGAGGTTGCAGGTGCACACCCAGAGTGTACATGGATTCTGAAGATCCGACCAGACTCTTAGGCTTGAGCAGCCCTGAGTTAGTGGAAGCCTCCTTGCTTCTTTCTGCTGTGGCTTGTCCTCTCTTTAGAGAGCCTCTCCTGGCCTCCCACAGTGCTCCTGCCCAACCTCCTAACACTCTGGTTCCTGTCCCACTAGACTGGGGGGATCTGAGACACTGGCGGACTCCCTGGGGGTAGGAATAATATGCGAACCACACAGATCACTGAAGCACAAGACGCCTAATTTGCCCGATGAAGGAGCGTGTACTGATGTGGCAGGCAGATGCCAGGGGTTTGAGACCAGCTTGAGCTACAGCTTGTTGCCTGAGCTACATAGCGAATCCCACGTCAGTCTGGGTTGTAGAGTGAGACTCTTTCAAAAAATTAAGAACAAAACTGGTGTGGACCACAGGGTGACCTCTGCTGCTTGACAAAGCCCAGAATTTTGACTGGATCACGATTCTCTGGCACCTTCCTACTCTATTCTTTTATGAGTCTCACTATACCTTGCAGAAATTTACTTATACTTCTTCCTTTGGGAAATTTTGTGGGAGCTTTGGGAAAGGGTGAAGATATCTACAACAGTAGTCTCTTTAAACAAAGTAATTCTTTAAAAACATCCCCAGCACCCTTGTGACGGCTGTATGCACAGGAATCCCCACCGTGCCCTCCTGACCACACCAAGAACAGGACAGCTAGAGGTTTACTATCTGGATTTACCTGACCCTGAGAATGTCGTGCTTACAATCCCGATCCAGAGCCTGAGGCTGTTAAGAGCAAGAGTTCAGTTAATAAGAACAGAGGAATCAAAATGGTCAGTATACTGATAAAAGAGTGTGGTGATATGTTACATATTTAATAAAACCTGGAATATCAAGACATCAACCCACAGTCAAAACTAGGCAGAGGTAGCTCCGGAAGTTCCGGGATAACAGAGCAGTGGCAACTCACAAAGCTCCAGGAGTTCTGGATCTCTGTGAGTACAAGGCCGAACAGCTGGGCTTCAATGGCACACACATTTAATCCAGCATGGGGTTGGGGGAGGGCGCGCTGGGAGTGGTGACCTACACCTTTAACTCCAGAGACAGAGATCTTTCTGTATTTCTGTGAGTTTTATTCAAGGCAGGCATAGAAAGACAAATTCATTTTGTAGAAGCAATGAGGAGTGAGGCTGAGGAAGCTGGAAGACAGCTGGGTGAGAATTGACTGTGGTGTTTCCTCTCTGATATTTCAGCCTCTCCTCAATATCTGGCTCTGAGTTTCTTTCATTACAACCAGAATTTGTGCAGCACTTGGCTGCATCCTTTAGAAGAGGATGAGGTCCATATAGTAAATATAAGACCCAAAGGAACACAATTAGAAAACATCTCAAAGCTCAAACATGCCCCTTGAGGAGTGGAAGTTGATCTTAATTGTAAGTGGAATATCTGGTCCCCCAAGGTTTCCCAAGGTCAGGCATTTGGATAGGCCTTCATTCTCTGGGGGCTTGAGGAAAGTTCTAGCTTGCTGACTGGAGAAATTCTCCTTATCTCTGGGAGGAGCTTATGGCCCTTACTCTGCTGTAAGGGGGACCTGGTAGAGTATGAACCTTAGAGAACAATAGTCATTTAGATACTTGCTGAATTTAACCTTTTGTCTCAGGGGAAAAAAAATGCTGTAATAAAGTGAATGGCCACTTCTGCCCCTGAATCACTGAGCCTGATGTCAATCTTGCCTGTGGCTAAACTATTGTACAATTTAACAGTATAAGAGGTGTAGTAATTTTTTAATTAATGCGCAGCCATCCTGACTCACTTTCAGATCCTGTCAATGCCCTCCTTTATTGATTCCACACATCCTCTTTGAGACCTGAACCCCTCTGGAACTGGTCTCTGGCACAAAACATTATTACATACTAAAGAGGTTCATAACTTATTTCGCCCCTCCACCGCCCCTGATGTCTCCGGCTAGGACAGCAATCTGAAAAATCTGAGTGTGCTGCTTTGGCTAATAGGCAGAACACTGAAATGAGCTCTGGGGAAACATTTGCAAGAGAGGAAAAGAGGCCGCCATTAAACCTCAGACTTCACAGCAGCATCATGAACACCTGCTGCTTTAAAAAAAAAAAAAAAAAAAAAACAACCCAACTTTCAAACCAAGATAAACCTCATTATAATTCAACCAAATGCTGCATGGCGTGGTCTGAATGCTGTTTCTCTAAGGTTCATATATTGAATTCTAAGCATCAAAATGATGGCACACCACCCCCCACAGCAGGGAAGATTTTGGGGGCCATCAGTGCCCTTTAAAAAAAAAAAAAAACCTAGATGGATAACACACCACTTCTGCTAGCATGGGGCAGTGAAAAGGCTGTGCCCGTGAATTGTGAGTGCGAAGGCTGCAACCCTCAGACAAAGGATCAAAGGATCTATGTGATGGCATCTAGGTCTTGGACTTCAAAGCCTCTGGAACTGTGAATAAATCCTTGTTGATGATATTTTGTTACAACGGCTGAAGCCGACCAAGGCACACACCTTGAGGAACGAAGCAGATTGCCTGTACATCTGCCTTTGGCGAACTTTGAAAACATTTTTAAGTAAGAGTCATTATTTTTTCAAAAGTAACTAGGAAGCATTCAGGACTGTGAAAAGAATGTCTAGAGTCAAGAACAAGCTTATCAGTCCCACCATGGTTGTCCACGGCTTTCGGATCCACTCCATGCTCACCCTCCTTCCTGGACAGCAATACAATCAGATCAGTCAGAACACGATGTTTGAGCCTAACAAAGGTGCCCCAATTAAGAAAGAAAGTGTGTTTGTTTGAATCTAAATCCAGTCCCAGCCTTGTAATTGGCGTTATCTCTTGTGGTCTGAGAGGCTCAAAAAGTAGCAAACACTGGCGGATGGGAGGATCAGGGAAAGTGTCCAAGCAAATGCTATCTACTGAAAAGCTCAAAAGCGACCTCATTTGCAAATACCTCTGTAGAGAGTTCTCACTGGGTTACACTGGGCCATTGTCCTAAGAAGAAGATAACATGGAGACGTGCCTCCATCGTGGTCCTTAGTTCCATCCCTTGACACTAGGAGAAAAGAGAGGAGAAAAGAGAAAGAGAGAAGGAAAAAGGAAAAAAAAAAGGCACACTGAGGCAAGCGCAGAAGGAAAGCCCTGCACGGTGGGGGCATAGAATAGAACCACTCCGCTCTGAGCCGCCGCAAACACCAGAATTGAGGAGGGGCTAACCGATGATCCACTGGCTGCTCTTGTATAAAACCTGGATTCAGTTCCCCCCGCACTCAAATCACATGGCTCACCTGCCTATAACTCAAAGCTGATAGTTCCTGAATATACAACGTGCATGTGCGCATGTGTGCATGTGTGGTTTGTGCTTTCTGGAACTGTGGAGAACAAATTTCTTTTCTTTAAGCCACTCTAGTTTTGCTTGTTACAGGAGACTGTGTTAGTCTCAACATAGGGAGGCTGCTGACCGGTCCCTCCATACTGTCTGTGGTAGGAACTAAGGCCTCCCAGCATCTAAGGCCCAGGAGCAAAGCATGAAAACTGTGGGTTTGTGACCAATAGCCACAGGGGGGCCCTTCAGACAATAACCCATGCAATATCCAGGCCTAGCCTGGGAAGGGATTCACTCCACATCTCTACAGAAGAAGTGACTCTTGACTCACTAAGGTAATGCTTATGAGAAGAACCTTAGAATAGTATATAAGGCTGGGTGCTCAACCAGGGAGCAAACAGCACTTGATGGCTATGATATATATAGGTCATCCTTTCCTTTCTGTTGGCTTTTTTTTTCTAATTTTTTATTACACAGTGTGTGTATATGCAGGGACATACATGTACGGGTGTGTGTCTCCTGTAGCTCAGGCTAGCCACAAACTCACTAATAACTCTTGAATTTCCAATCCTCCAGCCTCACCTCCCAGGTGCTGGGATTGCAGGAGTGTGCCAGCGCAACTAGTTTTCTGTGGTGCTGGGGATTGAATGTGGGGCCTGGTGTATGCTACATATACATTGTACCAACTGAGCTATATCCCAGCTCTTTTTGTTGTGTTTTTGAGATATGATTTCACTATACAACCCAGGATGGCTTCAAATTTACTATATAGCCAAAGCTAGCCTCAAAATTTCAGAATACATGTAACTTATTCAATAAATATATTTTGCATATAACATTTTAATTGAGTGTATATAATACATTTAAATAACATATGACATAATAATATATTTAATTTAATAATAACATATTAAATAACATAATAATTGTGAACAATTATTCACAAATGTCCAATGCAAGTGTGTAGATATATGTTACATGTATAGCATATGTATTTCTATGATATATATACTTTTTATCCAATAACCAGGTACTTTTATTTCAACACTACAGTCTTCATATCTAAACATATGGTTTTTAATTTTTTGTTTTGAGAGAAGAACTCACACTGCATCTGAGGCACTATGTAACCCAAAGTGGCCACAAACTCAGAGCAATTTCCCTACCTCTGCAGGGAACTCTGTAGAAGAGGAGATAGAGTCTAAGGGTCAGAGGGGATGGAGGACACCAAGGAATCAAGGCCTCTGACACAGAGGGCTGGTGCACATATGAGCTCGCAGAGACCGTGTGTGGCAGCATGCACAGGTCTGCACGGGTCTGCACAGGTCTGCACGGGTCTGCACGGGTCTGCACAGGTCTGTAGCAGGAAGGAAAAATGGACACATCCTTCATCCATAGCCCAGAAGCTATCTCCCAATGGTAGCTGTGGGGTCCAGGGCAGCTTGGCCACACTGCTGCCATGACAGGTTTGATAAGAACCAGGTAAAAGGTAGACATGAGCCTCGGTTTATTGGCAGGTACCACGCAGTCCCCAGAAAAAGCCATAAGCTGGCACCACCAGAAACAGACCAATCAGCATCCCAGGAGAAAATACCTAACAGGTCCAGAGGAAATACCTAATGTTCCAACCATTATAGACATCACCAGGTATTCTTTAGCCCAGCCCACACCTATTTCTCTTTGTTAAAGACAACCCCCCCCACAACTCCCAACCTCTCTGCGATTTAAAAAAACAAAAAAACAAACAACAAACAAACAAACAAAAATACCCTGCCTGGCTGGGCTGGGCACTCTCTGCTCCTCAGTGGTTTTTTGGGGAACCCCATCATCTGGGCATAACAACAGCCACTTGCAAATGAAAATTTACTTTTCTCCAGGGGAGTCTCACTGGGAAACAAACAAACCACTCTTAAGGGCAGGTCCCATACCCTGATGACCTGCACAAAGAGAAGGCAATAGCATCTTTGGAGTTCCTTTAGCTTATGATGTTAAGTCAGGACATGTTTTTTAAACCTCACAGGTCTTTTGCATATATGTTACAGCTTCTGGTTTTGTGTTTTTATGGGATTCCTTGTGTGGGTATATGTGTATCTCTGGGTCTCTGTGTTTCTTGTACTTTTCTGTACTTTTGGGAGGGCTCTTTTTTTTTGTTTGGTTGTTTTGTTTTATTCTCATTTATTTGTTTTGTTCTGTTTCATTTTATTATATTATTCCTTAGATGCCCATTTGTTTTCTATTAGGAGATAGAAAGGGTGTGGGAGGGGGAGGATGAACTAGGAGGAAGAGAGGGGAACCGTAATCAGAATGCATTGTATAAAAAAAAATTTACAATTTAAATAAAAGAGGAGTTCAGCATCCAGTAAATCTTGGCTATTGCAAGTCTTTTCTTGTTCATAGCTCAGGCTGTCCTTGAACTCACAGTGATCTTCCTGCTTCCATTTCCTAAGTGCTGGAGTGACAGGTACACAGCTCCTGGCTTATGGGTTTTCTTCAAGTGAGTAAAGTGGATTTCCACAGGCCTCTGGGCAGAACAAGGAGAAAGCAGAGATTCAGGAGCAGATATGATACATTAATAGGTTTGGTATAACGGGACTGAGTCTAACACTTCACATTTGCTAGACCTGCACTCTACCACTGAGCTAAATCCCTAACCCTAAGGGGGGGAGGTTATTCTACAGATGCTGCCTCAGAGAGAAACACACCACTGCATGACTGTTAGGCTTTGAACTCACAGAGATCCAAACAAACAGATCTCTGTCTCCTGAGTGATGGGATTAAAGGTGTGGGTCATCACTCTCTGACCTTCATGGCTTGGCTGTGGGTGATTCTGTACTCTGATAGTCCAGACTATTATTAAATATACAATATATCGGGGGCTGGAGAGAGGGCTCAGAGATTAAGAGCATTGATTGTTCTTCCAGAGGTCCTGAGTTCAATTCCCAGCAACCACATGGTAGCTCACAACTATCTATAATGAGATCTAGTACTTTCTTCTGTACACTGTATACATAATAAATAAATAAATAAATAAATATTTAAAATATATATATACAGTATATCACCACAGTCCCCAATACATGCTTAAATGAATGAATGAATGAATGAATGAATGAATGAATAAATAAATAAATAAATAAATAAATAAATAAATAAATAGATGGCAAACTGGATATAGTGAGGCATCCCCACCACCCTCATTTACAAGGCGGAGCCAGGAGACTTCGAGGACTTTGAGCCAGCTTAGACTGTATAGCTAGTGCCAGGCTAGCCAAGGCTACATCCGGAGAGCCTATCTTAAAAAGCCAAAGTGTGTGAGTGGGGGATGAGGGGCAGTGAGATGGTTCAGTGGGTAAGGGCACTAAAATCCTGATAACTTCCCTTAGATCCCCAGGACCTAAAGTGGAAGAATGAATCACTCCTAAGAGGGTTTTTTTTTTTTCCTGACATCCACTCACACACCATAGAACATGCCCTCTCCACCCCACAAAATAAATGAACAAATATAATATTTTAAAAAAAAAAACTTTATTTATTATTTATTTATTTATTTGCCTTGGTGTTTGCCTGGAACTGGAACTACAGACAGTTGTGAGCTGCCACGTGGGTGCTGGGAATCGAACTCGGGTCCTCTGGAAGAGCAGACCGTGCTCTTAACCGCTGAGTCATCTCTCCAGCCTCTGAATATAATATTTTTTTAAACAAATAAAAATGGTTAAATACATTGTTTAGAAAACTTCAGAAAGGGGGAAATTAGGAGAACGCTCCATGGTTTTCTGAGCCTCGAGATTGCTGGGGAAGAAACTACAAGTATTTCCTTGGAATCCAGAGTCGAAATTATCTTGGTTTTATTCCTAGAACTCTATTTTGAATTATGTTTGAAGGATCAATTCTGTTTCCAGTGCTGTTCCTTGAAGCCCTGTGATGCTGGACTTACACTTCGCCTCTCAGGACCCAGATGTTCCAGTGGGGATAATGAGCCTTCTAGTGTTCGGTGCACACAGAGTGGAGGCTGTGCTGATGTTCAGTTCTGCTGCTGGTTTACAGGGAGGAAGCGGCTGATGCGGGACAGGAAGGAATCCTGGAGGGGCAGGCTGACCAGGAGCCACGCCATGATGCTGGGCGCAGTCCCCGATCCACGTGTTCTCTATGATCTTTTGTTCTTCCCCCTCTTTCTATTATTCTTTGTCTTTTCTTCTTTCTTTTCTCCTCCTCCTCCTTCTCCTTTGGCATTCTCTTTACCATAGTCATTAGTAGTGGGAAATGTTCAAAATGACAGGTTTCCTCTCGACATTCCCTGTAATGGCGCGTTGTGTATGTCCATCTCCCAACACTCCCTTCTGTTCCCTTCCTCCCTCCACTTTGTCGGTTTCTTGTCCCCAGATAGTTGTCTTTCTGCTTTTATCACACACATCCCTCTCCATCCCACAAAATAAATAACAAATATAATAATTTTTTAAATAAACGGTTAAAACACATTCTGTTTAGAAAACTGCAAAAAGGGGGAAAAAACCTTTGAACCAAGTGGGTTCAAAGGTTGAACTGCTCCTCTGGACAGCATCTACAGCATCTAGAGGCTTAAAGTGAAGGGGGAGGGTAAAGGGGGACCCAGGAAATACTAGAGAGAGAGAGAGAGAGAGAGAGAGAGAGAGAGAGAGAGAGGTGCGTGAGTGCGTGCATGAGTGTGTGTGAGCATGTGTGCATGTGTGTGTGAGAGAATGTACATGAGTGTGTGTGTACATGTGTGTACACTTGTGTGAAAGAGTATGCATGAGTGTGTGTGAGTGTGAGAGAGTGTGCATGAGGTGTGTGCATGACTCTGTGTGTATGAGAAAGAATGTGCATGAGTGTGTGTGCATGTGTGTGTGTGCACTTGTGTGAAAGTGCATGAGTGTGTGTGAGTGTGAGAGAGTGTGCATGAGGTGTGTGCATGACTCTGTGTGTGAGAAAGAGTGCATGAGTGTGTGTGAGTGTGAGAGTGTGCATGAGGTGTGTGCATGACTCTGTGTGTATGAGAAAGAATGTGCATGAGTGTGTGTGCATGTGTGTGTGCACTTGTGTGAAAGTGCATGAGTGTATGTGAGTGTGAGAGAGTGTGCATGAGGTGTGTGCATGACTCTGTGTGTGAGAAAGAGTGCATGAGTGTGTGAGAGTGTGCATGAGGTGTGTGCATGACTCTGTGTGTGTGAGAGAGTGTGCATGTGTGTGTGTGCACTTGTGTGAAAGTGCATGAGTGTGTGTGAGTGTGAGAGAGTGTGCATGAGGTGTGTGCATGACTCTGTGTGTGAGAAAGAGTGCATGAGTGTGTGTGAGTGTGAGAGTGTGCATGAGGTGTGTGCATGACTCTGTGTGTGTGAGAGAGTGTGCATGAGTGTGTGTGTGCACATGTGTTTGTGTGTGTGTGTGAGTGTGAGTGTGTGCCGAGCATGTTCAATCCCACCTCTGCTACCTGCCACCCTCAGGCAAGTTGCTGAGCATCTCTCCACCTCATTCCCCACCTGTGAGACAAGCCCGGGAATCTTGTGTTTCTTCTGATTTCCTTGGGGACCAAACGCAGGTCTTGTGCCCAGTGAGTGTCCCATGATGTCCACTCTGCTCCATCGCTTCCTTCGCCTTTGACTCCACTGTGCCTCATCACTCTTCTGCCTCTGTAGATGGAGTTTTCTTTGGGCCACGAGTTCACAAAAACTACATGGAAACTTATTAATTATGAAACCTTGTGCTACTAGCTCTTATAACAAACTAACCAGTATTTTTAAATCTATATTCTTCCACGTGTTCATTACCTTATCTCCATTTTGCCCACCCCACTTCTGAGTCTGACTGTCAACCCTTCTTTACCCTTCCCAGAGTCCTCTGTTCCCAGAGGCCCCGCCAAACCTCTTCCTGCTTGACCATTCAGCTCTTATTAAAACAGTCACAGTGAGACATCTTCACACAGTGTAAAGGAATATCCCACAACATACCTCCAACACCAGCATCTGGAGCAGCAGGACCACAGCCATTCCTCTGTCAGATGAGAAAGTATACAACAGAAATGAAAGCCACTCAATCCAAATGTCATAATTAGCTGACAGTTAATGTGATGCAACTTCTTTCCAGGCTGCTGGAAAGTCTTTGAACAGGTTTTCTTGTTATGTTCCCACTAACATCCTAAATTCCCCAGGTTTCAGAGCCAATAAGTATCTTGCCCCAGGTCACACAGGGATTTATATCAGTACAAGATTTAGACCAATAAAACCACCCAACCCAAGCAGACAGTCTTCCCCAAGTCCTTTCCATGCCTCTGAGGAGCTGGCCTACACCATTCAGATTTTCTCCTTTTAAATGTATTGTTGTTGTTGGAGTCTCAGCCTAGATTGGCTTCATATTCTCTAGGTAGACAAGGATGACCTTGACCTGATCTTCTTGCCTCTACTCCTTGACTGCTAAAATCACAAGTATGAACTTCTGGGAACCCAAAGCTTTGCACTCTACCAAGGGAGTTATATCACCATTCTGATTGCTCCTTTAGACCTTTAGAGTTGCAAATGGGAGTCAGGACTTCATCCTAGAGAAGAGGAAAAGTGGGACTGTGGATAAGCTCTCTCTGGGGGATCTGGTGGAGAGGGGCCCTAAAAACAGCTGCACTTGGGAGAGGAGGCTGAGAGGCTCAGGAAGATCTCAAGGTCTCCAGCAGGTCCTTCTGGAAGAATGAGAGATCAGCGAAGTCCTCTAAGTGATAAACACATTTTCAAACTCAGACCAATAGAACAAGAACCCTATGTGAGGATGCAGAAAGAATCTGAAGGACAAGAATTTCAGAACAGGAGGGTAGTCGTAGAGTGCTTGCAAGCAGGATGGTTGCCATGATTCTAAGGCTAGCCTGGGCTACATAGTGACATCCTGTCACTGGCTGGCCTCCAACTCAAATGTAGATAGAGCAGGATGGTCTTCAACTCCTGGCAATCTTCCTGCCTCTACTTGGAGTGCTTCAATTACAGATGTGATTTAAGCTCTTCTTATAATTCATCCTTTAAAGCTATTTTCTAAATTTATTTAGATGTTTGTGTGTATATATGTGCCCACAGAGGCCAGAAAAGGACATCAGATCTCCTGGAGCTGGAGTTATAAGCAGTTATGAGTCAGTCAGTATGGGTGTTGCAGACTGAACTCAAGTTCTTTGAAAAAGTGGCAAACAACCACTGAGTCATTTCTCCAGCCTCTAAAATGTTTTTTTTGTTTTATTTTGTTTTTTGAGACAGGATTTCTTTGTGTAGCCCAGGTTGTCCTGGAACTCAGAGATCCATCTGTCTCTGCCTCCCTAGTGATGGAATTTAAAGGCTTGTGCTACCATCTCAAGGCTTAAAATGTATTAGACCAGTAACTTCCACCAATCCAAACACTAAGAATATTAGCATCTGAAGCCTGAGGCAGCATTTCCCCACTTGGCTGAAACCTACCCACCTGTGTTCTCCTTGGGTGTTTGATAAATGCTTTGGTTTATGATTTTCTTTGTTCTGCAACTAATAAAAAGCATCTCATATGTGTTGTGGGGTTTTCACCAGAGAAGATTGACTTCTCAGACAATAGAAAGTCTTTATTAGCTGGCTGGTGACTGGCTTCTCAGAGTGTTCAGCATCCCAGTGTAGCACTGAGCCTTCCTCAAGGTCAGCTCTTAAGCACACACACACACACACACACACACACACACACACACACACACACACACACACACCAAAACATGTTCTTGGTTGACATACTTCAGTTAACAGGAAAAGTTAGCCAGAAGCTAAAATGCAAGGTTAGTACATTTAGAGACTTTCCCAGCACTATATGGATTTTGGTGGATAAGGCCTTTGTTTTAGTTTTTGGCAGGTGGTGTTGTCTGTATGCTGAGTTTTACAGCCTGAATCGCATTTTCGTCCTGGAGTCAGTTGTGCGAAGGTCTGGGAACCTACTAAGGTCTGAGCCCTGTTACAGTGTAACCATGTCCACAGTGGCACAGCTTGTCTTTCAGGGCTCTATGCATCCGTATTTCTAGGTCATGATCACTCACATTTGGCTTAAGAATAGAAAGTTTCTTATTCCCTTTGAAGCGAGAGCTGCATTTTGCAGCAGCACCAGTCTTCCTCAGGATTTCATGAACTGACGAAAACTCAGTGTGACTGCACCTAACTGTGATGTACGCTGCATCCCCGGAAGGCGTGCTGAGGAGAAAGATTCACTCCCCGCACTAAACCATCAGAGAGAAGCCGAAGCCTGTGATCTGGATCTTGAAGGATGCCCAGCAAGCAGACAGGAAGAATTTATTTTTACTTAGTAGCAACCTAACTGCCCTTATGCTGCAGGAGCAGATATGAGCAGATACCCTCCAGCTCCTTTGTTTAAGGGCTAGCCTTGCTTCCTGGTGGCTCTCTGTGATAACAGGAAAGGAAAAACAAATGTTCCTCATTAGTTCACAAGGTTGCTAATCACACAAGGAGACTGTTAGCTCCAAGGCTAGTGGTTTCCAGCAGTGGAACAATATTCAGAACATGTTGCTATACAGATTAGCATCCTGAAATGAGGTGAGGCAGAGAGATAGCAGCTGGGAGGAGAGAAGAAATGGAGGAGGAATTTGATAGAGGTTTAGTGGACCAGAAAGAGAAAGATACTGTAGTTCCAAAGGACCTGTACCTTATTTCCTAAATTTTATGCCAGGAAGGCTTTGAAATCCAAACACTTGAGAGAAATTTTAAGCTAAACTTTTGATTATTTAAAATAACAACATAGTGGGAATGAAAAGATGACCCAGTTGTTGACAGCATAGATTTACAGAGGACCCGAGTTCAGTCCCCGAATCCATACTGGGTGATTCACAACCACTGTATCTCCATCTTCACGGGGATCCAGTGCTTCTGGCCTCTGGAGAGATTTGCACTCTCTAGAGGGTCCAAGGAAATGCTGAAGGAAGACCCCAGACTCAAATAGTATGCAAGAGCAAAGAGTGTTTATTATACCAGCATGGACATGGGGTCACCCACTTGTATAAAATGGTAGTGACCCCAAGAGGGACGTTCAAGCTCCTTCTCAGCACAGCTAAGGGAAGTTTCGGGGTCAGCTACGTAACTGGTTTAAGCAAGCAGCAGTTGCATTAGTTTATTTCTAATAGGCTGAGGTTTAGTCTTATCATTTTTGGACACATCTGGACAAGCTTGGACATGACTCAGAAGGGGGATGCTGGGTTTGCCCTTGAGACACTGTGAGGCTGACTTAGCCCCTCTGAGTTTGCTCACTCCCTGGACCCTGAATGTAAGGGCCTTGTAGATAAATGGCCCTTTGTTGGGAAAGACACCTGTTTGTCCTTCTCAGAGAACTGGAGCCTAAATTCAACTGTGAAAGTGAGAGAGTTTAACCCCTTCATCTCTCACACATATACATATTTAAAAATAATAAAAGTCAATCTTAAAAACAATCCAAAAATCTGCAGCATAGTATATCTGGGGCTTGGCCAGGCTGACTTCATAAATCAGATGGGAGCATCTACTAGCAAGCTCCTCTCTGAGCTCAGGGTCAGTCAGAGAGAGATCTGAATAAAGATATTAATAAAAAGAATGAAGCACAGTAGGCCTGGAGATATAACTCAGGGGTGGAGTGCTTGCCTGGCATGTAAGAGACTCTGGGGTCAGCCTCCAGCACTGTAAATAAATACATACATAAGTTGTGAATTGGGGTGACTAGGAATTGAATATAAGAGCAATGCTAAAGAGTGAGGGAATGGCAGCTGTCCCTGGGCAGCCACAGAGAGTAAGGTGGAAGAATTGCTGAGTTCTGTGCTCCTGGGGCTTGCTGGAAATCAGTGCCTTTGACTGCCAAGATGAACTCCTCAGGGGATGTGTCACTGGACATATCTCACTGTAAAACTGCCACAGGGACTGGTGACATCTGGGTCCACTGGGGCTTAAATAGGAGAGGTATGATTGTAGCTTGAAGGTTTCTGACCCTTCCGGGCCCATGGCCAGGAGGAATCTCTCCCATCCATGGTCCCGCAGCCATTTATAAAATAATTACTCAGAAGTTAATATTAATTACAAACTGTTTAGCCCATGGCTCAGGACATTACCAACTAGCTCTTACAACTTAACTCATTTTCTTTTTTTTTTTTAAACTTTATTTATTTATTTATTTGCCTTGGTGTTTGCCTGGAACTGGAACTACACACTGTTATTAGCTGCCATGTGGGTGCTGGGAATCGAACCCAGGTCCTCTGGAAGAGCAGATGGTGCTCTTAACCTCTGAGCCATCTCTCCAGCCCCAACTTAACTCATTTTCATTCATCTTTGTCTTGCCACGTGGCTCTGCGGCTTTACCTGTGTCCCATTACATTTTGCTTCTCTGGTGGCAGCCTGCAGCATCTCCCGTGACTCTCTCTTTCTCTGTCATTATCTCTGCTTGGATTTCCTGCCTACCTTTAAACTGCCTTGTCATAGGCCAAAACAGCTTCTTTATTAACAAATGGTAATAAAGTATATTCACAGCATACAGAAAGACATCCCACATCACTTCCCCCTTTCTGTCGAATCAAAAAGAAAGGTTTCAATTTAACAGTAAAATTACATATAACAAAACAGTTATCAAGCAAGAATTATAATATAATTATATAATATAATATAAGAAATATAATCAAGCAAGACTAGTTATAATGTCTAGTCTATTTGTATTTAGCAAAATTAAAGAAAATATTCTACCATCTACCCTATTTTTGTGAGGCTAAAGTTTTATATCTAATTTACCTTTTATTATAACTAAGGGAAAATATAATTATAACTATCTAGTCTTCAACTCCATTAAAAGCCACAGAAAGGTATAATACTACCTAAGTAAGGAAGGACACTGTAAGCAACTTCCAAAGTTCTAGCAAAGACAGAGCACAGGAACCTATGGAAAAAAAAGAAATAGTTTGGTGCCAAGCAGCAGTGTAGTGACTATCTAGCATTCTTACCACTAAAACCTTAGTGCCACAGGAAACATTTAAAGGTTTCAGATCCATCTTCACTGAGCAGGCAAATTTGGAGCTTAAAAATGAGAGAGAGAGAGAGAGAGAGAGAGAGAGAGAGAGAGAGAGAGAGAATAAATCCCCAAAGCCCACCTGAATAATATACTTCCTCCAGCAAGATCCCACCTCTAAAAAGCTCCATAACACCCCCAAATAGTATTGCCAGCTGGGGACCTAGTGACCAAGGGGCCATTTCTCATTCAAACGACAACAGCATGGGACTTACATTACCTGTAAAAAAATTTAAACTCATTTTTAAATATCATTTTGTCAAGCAGAGCCTTGCTAGGTGGGTAACCAGCTTTGCATATGCCAGAGACTGCCTAGAAAGTCGTATTACTTGGTCTAGTATTTTCGCTGCTAGAAATCTAACAACTAATTGTCGGTTGCCTTTATTTATAGGTCAGGAAAAAAAAGCATATTTAAAAGACTGACACCGTAGGGCTAGTGTGTTCTCAAGATGGAGTCAATGTTTTCTTCTTCTTCTTCTTCTTCTTCTTCTTCTTCTTCTTCTTCTTCTTCTTCTTCTTCTTCTTCTTTTTTTTGGTGTGTGTGTGTGTGTGTGTGTGTGTGTGTGTGTGTGTGTGTGTGTGTGAAGAAGACATTCCTTTCCATCTTACTCCTTTGAGGTACTGTGTGAGAAGCCGCACTCACTGCCGCCATTCTAAGATGGCGTCGACATCCTGTGTTCTAATGTGTAAATAAGTAGACTGCGCAGGTGCAAGGGGAATTTCCACTCCTTGTGCTCTGCCTCTCCCGTGGTGT
Source organism: Sigmodon hispidus (assembly GCA_004025045.1). NCBI lineage: Eukaryota > Metazoa > Chordata > Mammalia > Rodentia > Cricetidae > Sigmodon > Sigmodon hispidus. The sequence goes on from PVIH01004834.1 coordinate 20,393, forward strand.
CACCTCACCCGATTGAGCTACAGCCAATCTGAGTCTGACAGGTCCTAGGCAGGGGGCAGTTTCCTATATAAGGGACGGGTTTTAGCCGTTTGGGGTCTCCACCTTGTAAGCTTATGCTCTCCCTCTCAAGACGCATTAAAGCTTTTCTGCAGAAGGATCCTACGTGTGCCGCATCGTTCTTGCTGGCGAGACGGTAGCGCGGGACAGTACTGAGCCAGGAATTAGCCTGATAACCAGTAAGCAATTACTCCAGTGATTCACTGGACTTCATCTCCCACAGCCATGGGATAATAGGTGGGTGTGAAACCAGTTTCTTACATGTATGCTGGGATCCGAACTGGCTCTTCCACTTGGGCAGAAAGCAGTCTTAACCACTGAACCACCTCCTGGGACTGTATAAGATAGAATACTTACTGCTCAATCAAGTGGCATTCTTAAGTAATGTTTAAACAGAATGGGAACATAGCAAGATATAAGTTATTAAAAAAAAGACATAAATAGTTCATTTGTGGCATGTTCCTGTTTAAAATTTTAAGAAGGGTCTGCAGTGGTGGTGCACATCTTTAATCCCAGCACTTGGAAGGCAGAGGAGGGTGGATTTCTGAGTTTGAGGCTAACCTGGTTTACAGAGTGAGTTCCGAGACAGTCAGGCCTACACAGCCTACCTGTCTGTGGTGTTCCAACACCATAATTCTGGCACTGAGGAGAGGCTGGCAGGAAGGGTAGGGCTCAAGATCATCCTTGGCTACATAGTAAACTTGAAGCCAGCCTGGATTACATGAGACCTGTCTCAAATAAATAAACACCCTCCAATAGAAAATTAAAAGGAGAGTTGGAAGGTGGCCAGGCAGGTATTGTGGAACAAGATATACACACAATACAACTCCCACAAATTATCTAATCTCCACTCATATGCTGTGGCCTTCATATGCTCGAGCACACACACACACACACACACACACACACACACACACACACGTCTGGAATACGTACATGAGTGCATTGCTCTTGCCCAAGGATTCCAGAAGAGGGTGTTGTATCTCTAGTATCTGGAGTTACAGGGTGTCAAGAGCTGCCCGATGTGAATGCTAGGGAGTGAGCTCAGCTTCTGGAAGAAATATTGAGCCTTGTTATAGTCTCTTAAAATTATTTAAAAATAAAAAATTAAGAGGGTACATTGCAATAAACAGAAGGATATGAAGGCTGCATTTATATCTGGATACTAATTAATTTTCTTCCTCACAGTTTTCTATATTCTTTATGCCTCTTAGACAACATATGTCATTAGAATTAAAATAAAATGCAGAGTGTATTTGAAGGAATTGTGCATCTGTGGCACTAAATAGAGGAAGGGAAGGCTGACTTCACAATTTCTTCTGGAAGCTTTACATTCATGACCTGGTTTCTCTACAAGAGCAGCGACCGCTCACTGCCTATGAACAGACCCACTAAGGGGGAGGGGGCATCTGCCCACTCATTTCCTCCTTTGCTATCTCTAGACTCTTCTCGTCCTCTGTGCCTGAGGAGAACAAAACACGCACCCGGGTGAGAACACCACCTTTATTAAAGCCGGTTCCTCAAGGCAGACAACAGACTTTCCCCAGTTATTTATGGCCCACAGAGCCAGCTTCCCCTCCTCTGAGACTCCCCGCCTCCCTGCTAGACATTCAGGGTTTGTTCCTACCACAGGCTCCCTCTGAATGGCTGTCAAGATGAATTTTTGTTTGCTCAGATTCCCACTTGCCAGACCAGCTTTTCAGCATCCTGGTTTGGGCTATTATGTGTTGTTTTAAGAACAGGATTCAGTTATGCTAAAGATGCGAACACTACATAACAATGCAATCGGATACTCACATTAAATAATCAGATGTATGTGTTTGTATCCATCCCAATAGCATCCTATGCAATAAAAAGCAATTGAATTTTCATAGAAGAGTCTTAGTATGTCAGCACGTGACCAAGCTCTTCCTCTTTTTGAGAGACCGATGGGAGACCAGAAATTTAGGACAGATATCTCTGAGGAAATAATGAAAAATAATAATGATGGTGAGATGTTTTAAACTGTTTACCAATATATGACCCTTTGTGCATGCACATGCACTCCCAAAAAGATGTGAAAAATTCTTGCTGTCCTGCAAAGCGGGAAACGGGTGCAGAAGAAGCAGAAGCTTAATTTTAAACATCCATATCTGGGGATATGGCGCCTTTGCTAGAATGCTTGTCTTGTATGTATAAAGCCCTGGGTTAGATTCCAAGCACTTTATAAGTCACATGTGGCAGTACATGCCTGTAATCATACTCAAGATATAGAGGCAAGAAGATCAGAAGTTCAGGGTTCTCCTCCACTACAGAGCAAGTTCAAGGCTAGCCTGGACTACAAGCGAACCCACCTCACTAAAAAAAATTAAATGATCACACTTTGTTCTGGACACCTTTGGACAGCACAGAAAGATGTCCAGGACCTGAGCACCCCTGTTTGTGCTTTCTCTCCAGAACTCTGGTACCTTAAAGGAGTGTCTTGTGCCTACATACAGCCCAGTAGCAGCAGCTGAGTGTGATACCAGAGACACAGGGGTCCTGGTGAGGTGAATGAAGGGACCTATCCCTCCCTAAACACTGGACAAGTGTTACATCATCAAAGCATCATTTAAATTGGTTGTTTTACAGAGCTGCAGCCATACAGCTTCACAAGTAACGTTTCTATTTCTGTGATAAAACATCACGACTAAAGCAACTTATAAAAGGAAGTGTTTAATCAGGCTTATGATTCCACAGGGATGGTGACAGAAACAGCTGTGAGTTCACATCTGGAAGCAGGATACAGGCGCACACTGGGGGTGGTGCAAGTCTTGAAACCTCAAATCTTGCTCCCACTACCTCTGATTCACACCTGCTCCAACAAGGTCACGCCTCTTAATACTTCCCTAACAGTTCTACCAACTGAGGACCAAATGTTTAAGCATAGGAGCCTGGGTGGGGGGGTATTCTCATTGAAACCAACAAAGTTTACTTTTCTGAATTATTCTCTCTTTTCATTTTTCAAAAATATTTATTCTTATTTTATATGAATTGGTGTTTTGCCTGCATGTATAACTGTATAATGGTGTCAGATCTTGGGATTACAGACAGTTGTTAGTTGCCATGTGGATGCTGGGAATTGAACTCAGGTCCTCCTGAAGAACAGTCAGTGCTCTTAACCGCTGAGCCATCTCTCCAGCCCTATTCTCTCTTTTCTAAGTGTGTTTTCTTAACACTTTAGGTTTCCCTAGCACTTCCCTGGAGCTCCCTTAGCCTGTTTCTTATGCGTCTTTCCTGATAATGTAGCTGTCCACTGTCCTGGGACTGACCTCCTCTTTGGCTTAACTCAAAGCGTGTGGCCCTTTCCTTCGATTCACCATTCTTTTCCTCTGGGCAGCTGTTGAGACTGATAGCTTGCTTGCCCTATGCGGCTTTTCTCTGAAACGCTAATAAAATTGTTCTTGAGCTTCAAAAAGAGATTAAAATCACTACTCACATTAGTGATAGTTCTTTATATTTTTCATGTAAAATGAAGATTTCCTGATAGTCACAAAGATGATGGGGGTATGGCAAGCTGACTCTCTTGAAAAAAAAAAAAAAAAGACTACCAGTCAGACAGCCCCTGAATCACCGTTATAGCAGTTTGTACTTTATGGGTATGTATAGAGAAACTACACAGTGATCCCTGCTGCTTTCTCTGGCTCCTGAGGATACAACCTTAGCCATGAGTATTTCAAATGGCTACCCCGGATCTCAAGCCTTAATGACCCTCTAGCCATTTCTGCCCAGGCTAGAGGGGATCACTGCCCCTGGAGGGATTGCTGTGCTGGTACAAAGGGGAAAATTATGCTGGGTATAAAAACGTATCTTCATATATCCGAAAGACTTTCTGTGGCGGATCCAAATAACTCCTTCCCTGGATATACAGGTAAGCTGCTATGATCACTTGGTGAGTGTCTTAGTTTGCTTTCTATTGCTGTGATAAACCCCATAACCAAAAGCAACTCAGGAGGAAAGGATCTGTTTTGGTTTGCACTCATAGTCCATTGTGGGAGGAAACTCTGGCTGACAGGAACTCAAGAAGAGGTCATGGAGGAGTTCTGCTTTCTGGCTTCCTCCCCATAGCCTGCTCAACCTACTTTCTTATTCAACACAGGATCATCTGCCCACTGGTGACATTGCCCACAGTGACCAGGGCCCTCCTACATTGATCATAAATCAAGAAAATGGCTCATAGGCATTTTCTCAACTGATGTTCCCTCTTATGACTCTGACTTGTGTCAAGTGGGCAGAAAGATATAATTGGACAGTAAGGTATCTAGTTGGGGGATGCTCCACCCTATTGCTTGCTCCTGATGATGCAGCATCAGGACAATACAAGTTTCTCTGGATTGGTCTTTTCTGGCTGACCTAGTCAGCTGGCTGACCTGGCCAAAGAAAGAAAAGGGGCAGCAATGGCTGAGACCATGGGGCTGAGAGGTGGGCAGGCAGAGCGGGCAGAGTAGCAGCTTGACAGTTAAAGAAGGTGGAGCCCCTGAGAGCAGCATAGCACTGGAGCAGGCTAGCCCAGGAGCAGGCTAACCCCGGGAACCACTTGGCTGGGGCAGGAGTGGAGATGGCACCATCAGAATTGTCAGCAGAGAAACAACAGTAGAAAGGCAGAGGTTCTATCAGCCACAGCGGCCATGACATCAAAATCTTCAGACCATGTGAGGAGCAGCGAGGGCCTTCAGGGCTCAGGAATCTTGACTCAGGAGGCCCCAGAGACATAGCAGCATCTGAGGCTGAAGAATCCTGACTTCCTATTAGAACTAAGGGCCCCACTATCAGGGGGCTGGATGATAGCTATGCTGTTGCAAGACACCACCCGTGGCTCCTCCAGCCTTTCTATCATTGCTCACTGCCGTCAAAGGTCAGTGGATACAGATACTGCCCAACACCAGAGGATCTTCTTGCTTACAGGATTCCTGCTTTGGTAGGTGTGGGTGGGAATATGATACAGGGTCTCATGTATAACAAGCTAGTCTTGAACTTGCTGCATAGGTGAAGTTTTTGAATTCCTGATTTTCCTGTTTCTGCTTCCCATGTACTAATATGACAGGCATGTGCTACCACACCTGTCTTAACAGCAATTTGTATTCTGTAGAGAAAAAGGATGTTGTCTTTTCTCTGGCTTAGAAGCTGAATCTGATATTTTAATTACCATCTCCAGCCCCATTGCCCCACAGACACTGTGCTGCTCAGGCCTTGGCGCAGCAGGATTTTGAAATCTATTATGTATGCAGTGTTCTGCTTGCATACCAGAAGAGGACTCCAGATCTCATTGTAGACAGTTGTAAGCCACCATGTGAGTGCTGGGAATTGAACTCAGGATCTCTGGAAGAGCAGCCAATGTGCTCTTAACCTCTGAACCATCTCTTCAACCTGCCAAATGTAGTTTTAACTAAGTATCTATCATTCTATTTACAAATAAAGACCCAGGAGTCAGATGTTGGAGTGAAAACCTGCTAGATTAGAGAGGCCAAGAATCAACCAGCTGACTTTCCTGTTTTGGCTGAAGATCCAGGAAGAGAAGCGTCTCTCCATCCACCCGGAACTAAAAAGACCATGCAATTCCAAGTTCCCCCCTTATTACTTCCTGTGTGTCTCTATCCACTTTCCTGGCTCCTCCTTACTCTCTAGGGCTAATTCCTGTCAACTAGTCGCTGGCTCTGCCCTCTGATTCAAGGCTGATTTTATTAACACAGTCTTGGGGTTCACAGCACAATCAAATATCCCACAACAGGATGTCTACCTTCCAATAGTTCTGAAATAGTATATGGAAATAGCTAGAGGCATCTGAGATGCACACACACAAAGGGGAGAGAGGAGAGACAGAGGGAGAAAGGAAGAGAGAAAGGGAAGAGAGGAGAGAGATCCAGGGTTATCATGTACAATACAGAACTGCTCCCACAAAAGCAATGTGAACTTTGTGATTTTCATTATCAGAGGTCAGATACCATGCTTTTTTGTTATGGAAGCTGTGCTGACTCTCCTTTATCCATCCTCTGAGCGGACAGGCCCACTCCACAGCTGTTGGGAATTACATGGCTGCTGTCTGTGTTTATTGGGAATTGCCCTGCAGTAGCATCAGCCCTCACATAGTCAGTGTGTGGGTTATGCAGGAGTGCAAAGGTTAGCATGGTGTGGCTACTTCTCCGCAGTCATCTGCTGGCTCTGGCTCTTACAGTCTTTCTGCCCTCTCTTCCATGATGGTCTCTGAGCATTGCTGGAGAAGCGTGATATTAAGGTCCCATTTGAAGTGGAGCAGTGTCTTATTCTGTGCATGTTGACCAGTTGTGTATCCTTTTTAACTGCCATCAATTGCAAGAAGCTTCTTTGTTGAGAGCTGAGAAATGCATTGCTCCAAAGGTATAGTGATAAGTCATTATGAGTCAGTTTGAGATGGAGCCCATATCCGGCTGTGGTGGTTTGAATGAGAATGGAGCCCATAGTTTCATATATTTAAATGCTTGGTCTCCAGCTGGTGGAACTGTTTGGGGAGGATTAGAAGGCATGACCCTGTTGGTAGAAATGTGTCACTGGAGGTGGGCTTTCGGGTTCTAAAATCCTAGCCATTCCTGCTTAGGCCTCTCTCACTAGTGCTTAGGAATCAGATGTTAGCTCTCAGCTTACTGCTCCAGTATCATATCTGACTGCCTGCCACCATGCTTCCTGCCATGATGGTCATGAGCTCCAATCCTCTGGAACTGTGAGGCCCAAATTAAACGCTTTCTTTTAGAAGTTGCCTTGATCATGGTGTCTTACCACTATTGTAAGATGTTTCTGTCCCAGACTAGTCCCAAGATCTGGACCAACAGTCCCAAAGTAACACATAAAAGCTTATATTTATTTTGTGGTGATTGGCCTATGGCCCAGGCATAAAACTTGCCAACTCTTAATTCTTAAACTAGCCCATGATTCTTATCTTCTTTAGCCATGCAGCTCGGTATCTTTTCTCAGAGCAGCATTTTAACTTCTTTCTTCTGTATCTGCTGCCGTCTCATTATGGTGTCTCTCTGGCTCCTCTCTGGCATCTCTGCTCTGCTCTTTCTGTTCCCAGAGTTTTCCCAGTCTGATAGCTGCACCCATACTTCCTGTCTGCCTTCAGCCAATCAACGTTTTTATTAAACTAGTAGGCAGGACAGTTATTTACAATATAACAACATAATCCCACTACATACCACAGTGATAGAAAAAAGAAAGACACTGGCACAATTTTCAAGACCAAGAACCTGTGGCTGGATAGATCATAGACCCTAGGGGGAGAACCTATTAGCAATATTCTGTTCTATTTTGAGTTTCTTTGATTTCTTTAGTCAGGACCTTGTCATGTAGAACTGGCTAGCCTGGAATGCGCTATGTAAAGCAAGAGGCTCGGGGTTTAGCTTAGCAGAAGAGTGCTTACATGTCAAGTGCAAGGCCCTGGGTTCCATTCTCAACACACACAGTCACAAAAAAAGGCAATGATCCTCTTGCCCTTGCCCGCAAGTGCTGAGATTATAGGCATATACACCATGTCTATTCATTAACAATTTTTTAATGTCAAGCCAGACTTACATGCTTGATGTGAACTGTACTTGGTCATGATACCTTCTCTGTCCTGTCAGCAAAGACCCATCAGTTCACTTAGAATCACTAAGAAATTATACTTTGCCAATTTATTTTATAATATTGTTATATTCAGTTTGGTTAAAACTTATTAATAATCTTTGCATAAGTAATCCTAGCTTGTAGTTTCAGTGGCTATGTCTTGCTATATTACTAAGTTAATGCTGACTAGATTAAGTCTGGAAGCCATTATAAGCAATTAGCATAATTTTTCTCTTAAACATTTGGTATAACTTACTAGCTTGCTTTGCGGTTGCTCTGATAATTACCGTGACCAAAAGCAACTAGGGGAGAAAGGGGTTAATTTAATCTTTTGGGCTCATTGAGAAAAGCCAGGGCAAGAGTTCTGGGCAGGAACCTAGAGGCAGGAACAGAAGTGGAGATCAAGGACTGATCCTGTCTTGCCCGCTCGCTCATGCTCAGCTACCTTTTTATACAGCGTAGTAGTTCAGTCTGAAAGATCAAGGAATTATGCTGCACTAATGTTGGATTAAGTGAGGGAGGCTTCATGGATTGTCATAACTAGGCAATCATCTCCCTCCTATCCCAGCTCTAGGACTCAGTGAGAGCCTCAGCCACCACCCAGCCCATCACCTTCTTCCTCTGCCTAAATTACCGCCAGTCCCTCTGTTCTCCCTGACATTGTCCTCTGTTCATTCTCATTGACCTCCTGCAAACCCCACAAAGAAATCCAGACATGGGATCACCAATCGTTTTTGGCATTCTAATTAGGCAAAGAGTTTATTTGCCTTCCCACAGATGAGCCACCAGTAGACGGTCTTATCTACTTCCTTTGCTCACTAACTTTCTTGATTCTAGACATCATGGAGAATGTTCTGAGAAATGGACTAGCTTGGCTCTGGAGCAGTCAATAGGCCACCAGGAGGCAGCATGGTACAAAGAGACTGGGAATTGGCTTGAGTTTGAAGTCTGCATCTAACTGACAGGTAATCTCAGGCTTCACATCTCCAAATCCCTCTTCTGTGAAATTTTGACAGTAGTATCTACGTGATGGGAGTTTGCGGTAAGCAAAGGACAGGAATTGTCATACAAAGCATAGACTCTAGATTAAAAAGAAAGCAGGAACATGGCAGCTTTTCTTACCTCGTGTTGCATATAATCCTGATTATATTCCCTAAGAACTTGATTTGGAACAATTTGACTTTTGAAGATGTTCCCAGAAGGAAGCATTTGATTATCTGTGTGAATACGGTTGGTCATGCACATAGTCACATTGTCCCAACCTACTACTATAAGAAGAATGTAAAAGTAGTCCTGTTGTGGGTGTATAATGTATGCTGGCTACAGGTGTATGGCTATATTGGAGATTTTGAGGAAATTACACAGTTATATTTGATTCAGATAATTATTTTATTAGTTTTTAAATTCATGCACAGGTTTTAATCAAACCTTTACTTTAATCACTGTAGATGTGCTTGAAGCCCAAATCAATATAAAATATGACTTCTGCTTATAGGAATGTGCCCATACAGACTCTTCAATGCAGGTGAGGCACATACAGAAATGGACTGGGGTTGCTGGTGGGTGGGGGGTTGGGGGATGGAGGGTGGGAGGGTGGGGGAGATCAAGCCTCAGGTTAACTGAACACAGGTTAATATTCTTCTAGGATTATTCCTGGACTCTTCCTTCCTTTCTTTCTTTTTTTTTTTTTCTAGAGACAGAGTTTCTCTGTGGAGCCCTAGCTGTCCTGGAACTCACTTTGTAGACCAGGCTGGCCTCAAACTCACAGAGATCCGCCTGCCTCCACCTCCCAAGTACTGGAATTAAAGGCATGAACTATCATGCCTGGTTCCTGAAATATTTGTTAAAAGATTGCCCAGTGCAGAGTGATCAGCCCTGAAACTATTTATACACAAACAACAAAGTGAACTCATCAGGTTGTATTTAAAATATATTTGTATACACACACACACACACACACACACACACGCATGTGCACACGCGCGCGCGCGCGCACACACACGTAACAACAATAAAGAAAAGGGGCCATAACTTGAGAGTGGGGGACATGGGCGGGGCTCAAAGGAGAGTAGGTAGGAGAGGCTGAAGGGAGGAAAGAGAGAGAGAAAGTGAAGTAATTCTATTTCTGTTTTTAAGTGAAAATTATTTTATTTTTAAGTGTGTGTGTGTTTGTGTGTGTACACATGAGTGCACAGGCCATAAAGAAGCCAAATCCCCTGGAGCTGGAGTTGAGGGACTGTGAGTTCTTAGCCTTAGGTGCTGGGAACGTAACTATAATCTGTAAGAGCAGTATGTTCTCTTAACCGCTGAGCCGTCTCTCCATCGCATTCCTGAACTTTCGTTGTTTCTAGGGTCTGCTGTCTATGGTCATACTCACCACACCTGATCTCATCTGTCTTCTTGCTAGCTTCATTTCCATAGACTGGCTCCCTCATGGGGAGGGGGCCTAGCTATGGAAAGATCCAGCTTTACATCTATATGGTCTGCAACCAGAGAGACAGCAAAGCTCTTTCCCAAGTTCTGATGAGGATGATCCCACAGAAAAGTTCTGGCTAGTGGTGTAGAACTTTTTTCTGTCCTCTGGGTATGACATGGCCATCCAGAGCGACTGTGCTTACAGGAGATCCTTTAACATAGGGCCTGTGAGATTGAGGATTATGGGAGTGGCACATGAGGACTAACCCTTCATCAAATATATGTAAGAGGGAGCCTCTTCTTTGTTATGGTGACATATAAGTTACACACTCCTGCAGGTCACCCCTCACCTATGCTCCCATAACTAACCTCGGTTAAACTCACTGATTAGTAAGCTACATTTGGGTGGTACTCTTCCTTCTGGCGGTGCTATGTCTGGGTTAATGACCATCCCAGGAAAACTAAGGCCACACTGCTCTTCCATGTCCATTCCTGGCTGGATTGGCATACTCTGGGAACTGATGTCGCACTTGTGGTACCCATACAACCCTATACCATGCTGGAATTCAGGTGTCACAAAAGCAAATGAAAGAGGCTTCTGTGAGAGGTTGGGAATACAAATAATGACAACACAAAGCCATATTCAACTTTACTGTGGCAGATATATGTAAATCAGCAAAAAACTATTTAGTAAGCAAGTCGGTGGTTTTATAAAATTCTGTTTTGATGATATCAGTAATATGTTGTTTTTTTCCTAATGAGAACAGTCTGCTTGCATTTTCCTTTGGAGTGGAACACTGCCTGGCAATGCCTTTTGATAATATAAACAAACCCGATCTAGTTATTTTCCAGAAATTTGCTGTGGTTTTACAGCTTAATGCAAGACTATGACGTGAAAAATTATCTTATTTCCTTGATGGTAACCTTTAAAAGGGTCATGTTAAGCCATGGTTTAGGACACACAGAATTTAGGTCACCTTTCTTCTCTGATCCATAGTACATAGAGGTTCTTTCATTATGTGACCACAAGTGCCTATAATTACTGGTGTTAATATCTGCTGACATTAGGATCTGGGCATGTAGCTCACTGGTAGAGTGTTTGCCCAATATGCATTCAATCCCCAGTACAAGACAGACTAGATCAAAACTGAGATAACTGTCAGGAAACTTACTAGTGGCACTTTTAAAGAGAGGATTCTGATATCCCAATATCTATTCTGACTTCTTCAATTCCTTGGCATGGAATCAGAAAGGACTCAAGACTAAGCAGACGGGCAGTGGGTACTCAGTTCCCTGAAGTGGTGGTAGGAAAATGAAGAAAAGTTAATATGTTCAAAACTGTGGAGGAAAGTCAGGACCCAATAGACCTAAGAGCTGAGAGGTGACAAAAATATTGGGGCAAAGAGTTTCTCTCTAGACACAGTGCAGATAAAATGCCAAGATTTGTTGTACTACTGAGTAAGCAAGCATAGGGAATGTTTAACAACTTGGGACTCCACTTGGTTTGGGTTATAAATACACTCTCCCTTCTATTATGTGCTTTCCAGTCTGAGACCCTTACCAGTCTCTCTCTCTCTCTCTCTCTCTCTCTCTCTCTCTCTCTCTCTCTCTCTCTCTCTCTCACACACACACACACACACACACACACACACACACACACACAAATGCTCAGTAAGGCAAACTATGTTCTCAAAGTGAACTTTTATGGAGAATCTCCTATGTATAATTTGGCATATGTATTGTTAAAATTGGTTGCATTATGGGAAGAAGGAACACACACAGTAGAGAAATGCTTATATAACTCAGTTTGAATTGAATACTTCAAGCTACACCCCTTGGTTATTATCTTTACCCTGTTTTCACCTTGCTCTGGTGACCACTAATTACCTATATGAAAGGAATACTTGATAACAATTGACACTCAATAGGTACAAGGAAGAAGAAAGTTCCCCCAATTCCAAGCTTGTTGCCATATTTTAGAGACAGAGACACTGATGGCCGCCTGCTAATCTGACTCCAAGTTGTGCCTGGCTCATGCCATTGGCCTACCCATGCTCTTTGCCAGAATAAACAATGTAAGTAGAGGTGCTGTCTAGAGCCCCCCAGGAGCACAGAGAAGAGTGAAGGGGAGAAGCTGCCTTTGGAAAGCTGGTTAGCTAGGACCCCCCAAACTCCCAGAGGGCAGCAGGTAAGCAAGGGTACAATTTGTGTCAAATGCTGGAGAAGGGAGCTCTGGGTGAATTCTGTACTCTGGAGTGTATGTGTGCAGTACTTACATATGAATGCTTGTGCGTAGGTAATGTATATTACTCTCATGTATACCATGTATGATTGAATATATGGGCATGTACATAGATGGTCTATGTTATTTTTAAAGCCAAGAAGTTGTCTTTTGTTGTCTCCAAGCTGGAGAACCAAGGCAGTCCGTTATGTAATTCAGTACAAGACCAGAAACAGGAGAACCAAGTAACTCGCTGTCCTACAGCCTGAGAACCAAGGGTGAAGAAACGAGAAGGCTAATGTTCCTGTGGTCCAAAGGCCTGAGAACAAGAAGATAAACATCCCAGCTTCAGAAAGGAAGGTGCTCATTCTCTGCCTTTTTCTCTGGGCATTCGGTGGATTGCCCATCCACACTGAAGACCCAGATCTTTGTGACTGATTAAGATGATAACCTTCGGGGCTGGAGAGATGGCTCAGCGGTTAAGAGCACCCTCTGCTCTTCCAGAGGACCCAGGTTCGATTCCCAGCACCCACATGGCAGCTAAGAACTGTCTGTAGTTCCAGTTCCAGGCAAACACCAAGGCAAATAAAGTTTTTTTTTTTTAAAAAAAAAAAGATGATAACCTTCTTCAGAAATCCCAGACACATTTCAGAATTTTATTTTATTTACTCCTCAAGAATACCTGAGTCCATCTGCTTGACACATATTTACAGACAGCTGAAGAATCCAGGCTGAGCTGACGGCTTCAAGAATCCGGGCACAGACAGTTGTGGTGGGAATGCTTGTCTGTATGCTATAAATAAATAAATAAATAAATAAATAAATAAATAAATAGGACTGTTTTTGCCTGTGACAAGCACCATAACAATAGACAAAAAATCAAAGACAAATTAAAAAAAAATTAAGATAAACTCCATCCAGCTATCTCCCCCCAAAAAATATAAGACCCAAATAAGCTAAGGGCCACAGGTCACATAAGAAACAAATTAATAAAACAAATTAAATTAAAATAAAAAACTAACTAACAATATGTCTAAGACATAAGCCAAACAAAATAAAATTAACAGAAATATCTAAGTCATTTTTAAAAGATAAAAACAGACACAAATGAGTCAAACCTTTAGCCCATACAAAGTCAAATACTTTTATAACAGATGATGCCCAACGTTGGACTCCAGAATTAGTCAGAATTATTTAAATGTAATGTATTATATAAGGATTAACATTTATTAAAGGGTAAAGCAAGTACTTATAGATATAAGGTATTTTTAATGCAATTTTAAGAAAGTCGGAACTTTTGTGTTGGATGTTTAGTCTATTCCCAGAGAAAGCAGGAACCAAACAAGAATAATGAGTCGATATTTTTGGGTCTTGATCGATCTTGACCATGTCTTATCGGGCGCTGGATTTTTTGAGGTTGTTAGGATTTGTTGAGGTCATTAACATTTTTAGGGGGTATCACCTGCATCCCACTACACACAGTGAGCTCTAGGGGAGCCTACCTCTCCTTCCCATGGAAGCTGACATTCCTGTGAATGCACAGTCCAGGCCCCTCATCTACGCAGTCACAGCCAAATTAAACCTGTCCAAAAGGATGCTTCACAGAAACATCCCTTTTAGAATGACACATGCAGTACTACAAGTGGAGTGTTTTCAACAGTTTGCAATGTGGAGTCGCTGGCATAACATGTTTTAAACGCTTCTTCAGTTTTTCTATACAAGATTTTCAAAGAACTTTATTTCACTTTCATATTGTGTATGTGGGCATGTGCATGCTATGGAATGCATATGGAAATCACTAAGCAACTTGAGGGAGTTAATTCTCTTCTTCTAACCCGTGGATTGAACTCAGGTTGTCAGGCTTGAGAACTGGCATCTTTACCATTAATATTGTATTTTATTTCTTTCATGTGAAATGGAATACAAACATAATTCTTTATCGGGAGGCTAAAGAATGAACAGCACATTATCACTCTTTCATGTGATACCCAGTACGTTTGACCCATGCTCTAGAAGGACAAGGGTAAGGACTCCCACAGTGGGTGTCAGACAGCTCCACAAGGCATCCTTATTCACCAGTGAGAGGGTGGATGTTCCCGATAACATTGTCTCTGCTGTAAGTTCCAGCCAAATAGCCACAATTTCCCTGGAGACTTTATTTCAGCACAAATTGACTTTGTCTTTGCCACTCTTGAAGATCCAGGCAATCAACCTCACCCAGGCTGCCCCTGAGTCCCTAGAACATCCCTGTGAATTGTTCCTGCCCAGAAAGCCTCAGGCAAAGGGCTGAGAATAAGGACAAAAGCAGACTGAACATTAATAAATGGCACTTGGACATAGACCTAACATTATCAAACTTTCTTTTCAAATAATGGTGGGTTGAGGGGACTGCTACCCAAAGAATGCTCCTGATTCATAGTAACATTTATGGAGATCTTGTATGCAAAGGCATGAGCGACCAGTTTTAATACCATCCTACCCTGTGGAGCAGCAGTTTATAGAAAAAAGTAGACACTATCCCTGGCTTAGGTTTCTCCTGGTTCTTCCTGCAGCAAATTGGTGATATTCTGCCTCTCACTTCACTTACATATTTTTTTTTTTTAAGGGAGATTAAGAAATGGTAGACAAGAGAGTGAGGACATGGGAACAAAACCATCCTGTAAGACAAATAAAAAATACAAAAACCAGATGTAATACAGCATTTATAATAGAAACTGGCTGAAAACACTGTATGCTATCAGACAATATGATACACAAGTAGGGTGGGAACAATCAGGAAAGGGCAGGGGCCGCAGGCCTGCACCAAGAGCCTTTCAATAGACTGCTGGATGGACTAGATCTGCTGCTTTACAGCCTTCCTTCTAAGACAGTAACAGAACAGGTGATGACGGGCCCTGAGACCCCACAGGCCCATCCCAGGGTCTGCTTAGAGCACACAAATACATAGGGAGCAATCTTGTCTTCACATCACAGTGGAAGTCGCAGATGATCTCCAAGGGCTCAGCATCCACTGCCATCACAATGAACTCAGAGATAGATGCTCCTGTTGAGGGTTTTGGTGGCTTCATTGGCTCCTTTATGAAGCTGCTTGTAGCTAGCTGACTGCTGAACCAGGTCCAGCAGTTGGCATTTTCTTTAGACTCCCCAACCAGCTCCCAAAAAAGACATGGAGACCTATTATTAATTATGAATGCTCAGATGTAGCTTAGACTTGTTCCACTAGCTCTTTTAATTTAACCTGTTTCTATTTATCTATGTTTTGCCTCGGGGCTTCTTACCATTCTCTCATGCTGTATGTCCTGCTTCCTCCACGTTTGGCTGGCTGATCCCTGGCATCTTCCAATCATCTCCTTTTCTTTCTTTCTAGAGCTTAATTCCTCCTCTTACTTGCTCCCCCTGCCCAGAAGTCTTGCCTACACATCCTCTCTCATTGGCCATTCAGCTTTTTATTAGACCAATCATGTGCCTTAGGTAGCCAAGGTAAAATAGCAACATATCTTTATATAGTTAAACAATTATTCTGAAACATAAACAAATGCAGCACATCTTTACATAGTTTAAACAAATATTCTGCAACAATAGTCCTTTGGACTCACATCAGCCTTTGTCATGAATGCAGTATACTGGCCTTACAGGGATCCCAGTACTATGTTCTTAAATTAATTTTTAGTGTATAAAACAATGTATTTCATTATGACATTTTAAAACATATACATAATTGCACTTTGCTCATATTTGCTTCCCCCACTACTATTTCCTGTCCCATCTCTCCTCCTTGAGGAGTTCTTTTGGGGGAAGTGTACTGTGTGATTTGCCCTGAGACTTGGCAAAAGGATCCCTACTCTAAGCCCCAGAGAAACTTTTTTGACTACCAAGTGGCCCAGAAACCTCTTTGGAGACTATGGCCTTTCTCTCACAAGAGTTTACAGGCTGGTTTGGCCTGAGCCTTTTTTATAAAGTTCTACCATTGCTGGATTTGTAGGCTCTTTTCCTACTTGGTATAATTTGTGAATAACCAAGCAGGCCTGGAAATAGACAAGAGATATTATTCACTAATAATAAATGAAGAAAAGAGACCATATTCTAAAGATACCTTCTCCTAGAGCAGCTGTAGAATTTCTAGTTTGCTTTGCTTGTTTTTTGTTTGGTTTTGTTTTGTTTTTTAAAGGCTGTATATTTGTGCTATCATCATAGCTTCTCAGGGGATGGGAGGGAGCTTTACAGGGAGCAGGGTATCACTTTTTTTCTTTTCTAATTTGTGCATGGTTGCATCTATTGTGGCACAGGGAGGTATGTTTTTCACAATTACAATGTCTCTGATGCTTGGTAAAATAGCATGACCAAGGCAACTTATAGAACTAAGAGTATGTTTGGGCTATGGTTCCAGAAGTGGGGTAGCATGGCGCCCAGTGGTAGACAAAGCACCCAGAACAGGAAGTCAAAAGCTCACATCCTCAACTTCAAGCACAAAACAAATAGAGAAAAGGTGTCAGGGAGAGCACACTGGAAGTGGCATGAGGTTTTCATCATAAAGCTCTTCCTGTTACGTACTTCCTCTAACAAGGATACACCACCCAACCCTCACCAAGCACTGCCACCAACTGATGACAAAGTGCTCAAAAGCCAGAGCCTATTGGAGACATTTTTTATCTAAACCACTACACGATGAGACTGTGATGAGTTCAAGGTTAGCAGGAGTGTTAATATTTGGGTTGCATCAGTCTGGATGGAACTCCATCTTCTCTGATGGTAATATATGACATGCTTTTTTCTAGATAAGGTCTCTCTCATGTAACCCAGGCTGTCCTTAAACTTGCTATGCATATGAGGATAAACTTCCAAATCCTCCTGCTTTCACATGCTAAGTATTGAGGTTACAGGTGAGTGTTTCACTATGTCCTGTTTTTGAGGTACAGGCATCAAGCTCAGGATTTTGTGATACTAGGTCTTGCACTCTGTCAGCTAAGATACACCCTCAGCCTGTAACATGAGGTTTCTGGCTGGCCTAATCCCAAGATTTGACCTGCTGCCACTGTTTGTCCGGACCAGCTATCCCAAAGTCCCAGTGAAACACACAGATGCTTATATTAATTTCATCCTGCTTGGCCTATGGCTCAGGCATATTGCTAGCTAGCTCTTTTACCTTAATTCAGCCATTTCCATTCATCTGTCTTGCCACATGGCCCATGGCTCATCTATGTTACCTTACATTTGAATCTTGGGTGTGTGGATCATATCTCATTCTAACTCCACCCTCCTTCTCCTACCTATGCTCCGATTTCCTCTATGGTGCCTGCCATAGGCCAAAATAATTCCTTTATTTCACAGCATACAGAAAGACATTCCCACATCATCAATCCTCTGTGAAAATCTGATGATCAGCAGGTAGGGACGTGTGGTTATTAGCATGCAATAAAGACAACAGGCAATCAGTAATTCTGAGGTTTAGGATGGTGACATTGCAGCAGCTTATAGCTGCAGTCTAGAGCTAGGGACAAAGACATTGGATAAGGACAGCTAGCTAGTTTGCTGCTAAAACAATGTTGGAACTAGACAGTTACAGCCAATACTGGGAAGAGTAACAAGAAACAGTTTTTTTCCTTCCTGACTTCAAAGTATCTGGCTATGCTGCAGCAGGTTTTTATGATCTACAGGACAAATAAAATTTGGAGTCACTATTAAAAAAACCTGCCATTTAAGATTATAAATAAATAAGTGAGACTTCATAAAATGAAAAATTTTCTGTATAGCAAAGGACACCATCATTTGGGCAAAGTGGCAGGCTATAGAATGAAGAAAGATTTTTACTAACTATACATCTGATAGAGGAATAATATTTAAAATACATAAAAAAAACTAAAAAAAACCCTGCACATTTGGAGAATAAATAACCCAATTTAAAAATGGGATACAGATCTAAACAAAGGATTCTCAAAAAGGAAACCCAAATGGCTGAGAAACACTTTAAAAAATGTTTAACACCCTTAATTATCAGGGAAATGCAAATCAAACTACTTTGAGATTTTATCTTACACCAGTAAAAATAGCCAAGATAAATAATACAAATGATAGCTCATGCTAGCAAGAAGATGGAGTAAGGGGAACACTCATCAATTGCTGGTGGTACTGCAAACTTGTACAGCCACTATGGAAATTAGTGTGGTGGGTTTTTTAGAAAGATGGGATCTATTTCAAGATCCAGCTATACAACTTTTGGGCATATAACCAAAGAACATTTCTTCCTACTTCAGAGACATTTATTCAACCATGTTCATTGATGCTCAGAAATTAGAAACAACCTAGATATCCATCAATAGATGAATGGGTAAAAAAAAAAAAAGTGGTACATTTACACAATGGAATATTACTCAGCTGCTAAAAAAATGAAATCATGAAAATTGATGGTAAATAGATGGAACTAAAAAAAATCCTAAGTGAAGTAACTCACATCTAGAAAGATAGATATGGCATGAATTCATTTATGTGTAGATGTTACCTATTAAGTCATTGTTAGCAAGTACAATCTGTATTTGCCACATAGGGTAGGAAAGTAAGAAGCTCTCTGTTCACATCATGGATTTCTCTTACTTTCCCAATTTATAATAGACCTATAGGATTCTGACGAATCTGTTTCTACTCCATTGCATGTATCCTTTGAGATAAGAATGTTAATCTACTTAACATCTTTGTGCTTTAGTTTCCTCATTTTCAAAATAGAAACCTCTAAACAGATTACAGTGTTCTTAAAAATGTACATAGACTTAAGAAACAAAATAGAAAGTATAGACAGTCATAGAAAAAAAGTTTAAAAATAATAAGAGAGAAATAAAATAATAAAAAGAATAAACCATTTAGAGATGAAAAATACAAGGGGAGTCTGGATCCTGTATGGTGCTGTGTTGACTTTAAATTTTTTGATCACTGATGGATAAAAAATAGCGGCTGGGAGACATTAGATTATGGAAGCTGCTAAATTAAACCAACCTATATATTCAAAAAATATATTGACTTCAAAATGAAAGTCATAAAATGTATTACATTGGGAGAAAGGTTATCTTTTATTTCCACAGAAACAAAAGTTTGTGGACTTATTCAAGGTTAATAGAAATCAGGTTTGATCAGGAAGACCCCCCAGAAAATTCTGGCTACAGACATAAAGAAATAAACCTATAAAAATTACAAGACAGGTTATATATATTCCACCTGCTAAAACATAAAAAAAAACATTATTTTTGGATGACTTGTGTACAATACACAGTCTATACTTGTATTAATGCAGATGTGTATGCTACCTTTGAAAGTCTGTGTATTTTCAAAACAAGGGGACCAAATACCAATAAAAATGAATGACTCAGCTGAGACAGCATCTCAGAGTGCCTCTGTTACTGTTTCCTCAGAGTTCTACATCAAAAACAGCTTCAAGATTGCTGGCTGAGATAATCCAGCCCCATAGACTACTCCAGCCAGGACTTGACCATTATCCTGATTTTTTCAGTGTTCTCAAAAGATACCAGAACCCCCAGACAATAGGAAGCAGTCTAGAAAAAGCTATAGCCACATTCCCAATAGATGGGTGGTTTTCGGTCGCTTGATGGATGTTATAGATGTTTGTCATCAGTTGTGGGGGATGATTGGTTACAAGTTGTTATTAGTCATGGTCAAGGAAAAAGCTAAATAAGGAAGTTAGATTCAATGAGATAAATACTTAGATAAAATGAGATAAAGGATGGATTGTTGAATCTACTTTTGAACAACTATTAACTTGAAATATTTTATATTGGTATGGATTTTTGGTTTATTAATATAACTTTAAAGTTAGCTGTATTCTACTGTATATATATTTCTACTCTTGTTTAGGGTATTGTGCTTATACAGCTCATTAAAAATGTAATACATAATTAAGAAATGCAGGTTAGTAGTTAGTCATCTATAATAATCAAACTTGTAGTCATACTAGGTATGTTTTCAAGATTAAAAAGATATAGTTAGATAAATAGATGGTCTTCAAACATGTCAAAGACCTGCAGAATATGACACTTTAAATCCTTTAATAAAATAAGGCTTTTCATGACAGTGAGACAGATCTGTTTCTACAGCACCAATCTACTTACTTCAGAGAAGACAATGAGCATCAAAGAATATCCATATGGAGTTTGCTATCTTTAGGGCAAAAGCTAGTCATTTGGACAAGAAACTACCCTTGCCTTGACTGATGACAAAATACTGTTAAAACTGTACTAACAGTACACAAAAGAATGCTACTGCCAAACTTTGCCAAGACAAGACAGTCCTTCAAAATTTCCTGCTCTTCAAAAATGTTTGTCAGATTTGTCTAAGCCAAATATGGATACCCAACATTACAGAAGAACTCTGGCTGGATGACTGTCCAAAAAGCCAAATGTTCCTGTCCTTAGGTAATATTACATCCTTTTGGGGGTTTTCATAGAGTTAAAGACTAAATAGTTAGACTTGTAGTTTTCCACAGTTATAATAAAAAGTAAATTAGGTATCAAACTTTAAACTCACAAAGATATATAATAGTATTTTCCTTAAATTGGCAAATACAGACTGGATATTGTAATTGTAATTCTTACTTGATAACTATTTTTGTTGTATATAGTTTTATTATGTTAAGGTCAAAACTTTCCTTTTTAATTAGACAAAAAGAAGGAAATGTTGTGAAATAATCTTTTTGTATACTGTAAACATGTGTTAAAGCTAAATGGCCAATAGTTAGGCGGGAAGAAGTTAGGTGGGAGTTTCAGACAGGGAGAGTAGAGATGAATAAGGAAGAAGTCGCCAGGAGATGCAGGGAGAAGCAAGATGAGCATGCTGTGTTGAAAACAAGGTAGTAAGTCATGTGATTAGGAATATGTATTAATTTAAGTTGTAAAAGCTAGTTAGTAACAAGCCTAAGCTATCAGCCAAACAGTTACAATTAATAATAAGTTTCTGTGCATTTATTTGGGAGCTAGATGACAAGAAAGAAATTTACTACACATACACCTGTTTAGCTTTTCGTGTTTGCTTTTTAGGACTTTTATTTATTACTCTTGTTAAATTAATATAACTATTTTAAAACATTTTACTACATTTACCTATTGTGTATGCCACAGGGGTTATTAATGTAGTGGTCAGAGAACAACTTACAGAAATCTGTCTTTTTTTATTGTGTGGGTTCTAGGTCATCAGGCTTCACTACAGGCATCCTTACTTACCTTGCTTGTCTGAGCTTCAGCAGAACTCCTACTGGCTGATGATCAGTCTGGAAAGAACTCCAAAAACTACCAAGACAAAGATGGTTTCCCATTCTATGTGAGTGGCTAGCAGTTCCCCGCAGGCTACATTTACGCACATCTAAAATCTAGGACAAACAGCCTGGACTTGGACTTGAGGGTATGACTGCTACTTGTACCTTAACTTAGAGGAACTTGACCTGGCAGGATTGCATCAAAATAGGGGAAAAGTGTAACTCTCTTCACTTGCAACGACTCCCTTATCAAGGCTACAGCTGCTGTTGCTGGTGTCACGTGGCATATCCACCAGTATCTGACTGGGGAAGAAAAGGACAACTAAAGAGTGTTTAAGCATGTCTAGTGGACTCTAAACAAACAAACAAACAAACGAAAGCAAAAAGCAAAGCATGTCCAAGCTGCAAATCACAAACACTGAACAGCTTGGGATCTGAAACCTTGGACCAGCACCTTGGAGCCCATTCCCTCCAGAGGAACACCTGACCCAGTCTTGATGTTGGGGTGAGGAAATCAGATCTGCCTGGAGCAGATGCAGAACTAAGCCATCTTGGGACTTTGGGACCTCCTGCCCTTGCTGGGGAGGAGATAAAGAGATGTGGAGAAGAGAGAGTGACTGGAAGGGGAGGGAGTGGGAAGGGAGCTTGAACAAGGATATACACGGATAGAAAATGTGACTTTATTCATTAAAAAAAAAAGTCTGAATTCCTTACTACCTAAAGACTTTGAAAACTCTAACAACAATCCAGTGTTGGTGATTTTAGCTGACTAATCTCTGTGAAAAGCATAGTTTGAAATTTCTTAAAAATTTTGATCAAATTGAAGGTTTGATTAGCTTTCCAGCCAACCAGATGTCTGCATTCAAATCTTTACCTTGTTTAAGTCTTACTGTGGCTTCAAATGCAACAATGATTCAGAAGTAGTGGGTTTTGAATGAGTTGACTTTTTCCTAAACTGTTTGGAGGTGCTGCAGAGATGGTTCAGTAAAGATGGTAAAAAGTATTTGCTGCTCTTCCAGAGGAACTGAGTTCAGCTCCCAGGATCCATGTCAGGTGTCTCAAAACTGCTTATTACTACAGCTCCAGGGGTTCTGACACCCTCTCTGGCCTCCTTAGGTACCTGCACACACACACACACACACACACACACACACACACACACACACACACACACACACAAAGGCAATAAAAATAAAATAGTGTCTCAGAAAAAAATAGTTGGGGTGCTTGCCTTCCTCAGGCAACTTGGAATGTGTGTTTGTTTGTATACACATAAGAGTGTGTGCCCGTGTCTTCATGGGAAGCTAGACTTTGATATTGGGACATCTTTCACTATTGCTCTCCTTTATACTGAAATAGAACCTAACTCTGACCATAGAGATGCTAATTTGGTAAGACTAGCAGACCAT
Source organism: Sigmodon hispidus (assembly GCA_004025045.1). NCBI lineage: Eukaryota > Metazoa > Chordata > Mammalia > Rodentia > Cricetidae > Sigmodon > Sigmodon hispidus. The sequence goes on from PVIH01004834.1 coordinate 43,338, forward strand.
TGAACTCCAGGGGTTTTTCTGTCTCTTCTCCCCAACAGTAGGACTAAAAAGCAGCATGCTGAGCTTTTATTTGAACATTTAGAGGTTATAGTTTAATTAACCAAACAATGTCTAGTTGTGAATTAAAAATCCAAGAATTAAGGGTGTGGTGTGACACACCTTTAATTCTAGGCAGAAGCAGGCAGATCTCTGTGAGTTTGAGGCCAGCCTGGTCTACAAAGAAAGTTCCAGGACAGCCAAAGGTGTTACATAGAGAAACCCTATCTTAAAACAGTCACAACAAAAGAAACAAACAAAAAAGGAAAACTCAAGAATCTAGTAGTTCCTTAGTCCCATGATGAGGCTGGGTGTCTGAGCTAGACTTCGATATATTTGGAATCCCAAAGAAGTAGGCAGGCTCCAATGCCAGTGAAGGAATGGATGTGATGGCAAGGTGAGGACAAGAAGGCTTCTTCCACTCATCTGAGATGGGCTTCCAGCAGTAGGTGTGGCCCAGATTAAGGAGAATCTTCTTGCCTCAAGGTCTGGATGAAAGGTGTCATTCTATCTCAAGATCCGAATCTAACAACCATCTCTGGTCCCAGTACTTGAGAAGCATAGGCAGGCAGACCTCTGAACTTGAGGACAACCTGGTACACAGAGAGTTCCAGGACAGCCAGGAATACACAGAGAGAAACCCTGTCTCAAAAACTAAAGATAGTCATTATAATTCTTTTTGCACCTTTAGGCCATGGTAAGTAATGGGCTTGCAAACCTTCAATATGTCTCATTCATTGTTCTATGGTGCTCCATACCAGCCCTCACTCTATAAATGGCCATCTTCTCCACTCTCCTCAAATGTCTCACTGTTAATGCTAGGATCTGGACTGACAGGGAAGGAAGGAACCAGGAGGGTCGCCCAGATGGTAAAGTGCTTGCCTTGATGCCAATAGCCCATGTAACATGCCAAGAGGAGTCTGGCAAGGTGGCCCAGCAAGTAAAGGCATTTGCTGCCAGGCCTGAATACCCAAGTGTGATCCCTGGATCCACTCTGTGGAAGAAGAGAACTAACTACTAAAAATTGTCCTCTGACCTCCACAGGATCACACACATACCAAATAAATAAATGAGTGCAATTTTTAAGAATTTCAGTGTCAGGTGTGGTGATACTACTTGTAATGTCCTGACTCCACTGCTGTGCATTTCTTGTGGTTTAAATGTGAATGGTCAGAGGCCAAATTTCATTGTGTGGGTTCTGGAGTCAGAACTCAGGTCCTCAGGAATGGTGACTAGCATCTTATTCATTGAGGTATCTTGCCATACCCCCCCACACACAATTTCACTTCTTATTTTACACTCAATAGAATCAAAAATATGAATAACATTTTAATATATATAAATGTAGATCTTTACAGTAACTCTATTGGTGATATTAAAAGGTAGAAACAACCCAAACATCTAATTAATGAATGAACAAAATGTGGCCTATCCACACTGTGGATTATAATTAAGACTGCTAAATAAGAAAAGACAGACATAGATTTTACATGATTTTATTCATATGAAATTCCCAGAATATGGCATTCTATCAAAAACAAGCTAATGGTTGCTAGAGTGAGAATGATGACTGTTTAATGTGCATAAAATTCCTTTTGGGGATGATGCAGGTATTCTGGATATAGATAGTGGTGTTGGTTGTACTTCCTAATTTAAATTAAGGTGGAAAACTAAAATACAAAAAAATCAGACTATAAGTAATGTTAATTGTCCTTAACTAGTACAGTCAAATCTGGCGTGTGCCTTCACATACCAGTAACCAATGTTACAAATTTTAATATATTTAATGGACCATATAAAGTATTTTTGTGTATATTATTAAGTAGTGGTAATGTCAAAACCAATACTTTTTCTCAAAGTGCTCTGGTAATCTTTTGGCATATTTAGAATTTTTCATTCCTTTTCAAGTACTCTGAAACATTCTAATATATAAACCATACTACATTTATTATTTTTATCTATCTTTCCATATTTTGTTGTTTATTTAAACTTCAATACACTTGAGCCTAGACCAGCATTCCTGATTCTCCTGCCTCCATTTTCCAAGTGCTGGAATTACTGCTGGTTCCTTTTAATCATTTTATTTACTCATTTTCTAACTGAAATACATTTAGATTATTTCCATTTTGCTTCCTACACCCAATGAATGCTGATCACTAAAATTACTTTGTCCTATCTTTCAGTCCACATCTAGGTGGCTTCCTAGGACACACACACACACCTTGGTTTCTAGTATACTCAAAAAAGTTTTATGCTCATAAACATTCAATTTTCTTTTAATATTTCTAGTTTTCTAGGCAGCTATGAATAGCAGGAAGGTGATGGAAAATAAGAGAGTAAACTGAGAATGAGTATTATCAAACTGAATTACCTATGAAAATGTCTAAATGAAATCTATTATTTTATACAATGATTATGATAACAACAACAAACATGAAAGTTCTTCAATAACTTTGCTAAATAAAAGTATTTTGCATCTATATTTGTAAGTATAATATATCAGTTTTCTTTTGGTGAACTCTTTTGGCTCATATTTGGTAACAGGACTTTGTAAGTTTATAAAATACACTAGATGTCTTTCCAACTTTTCTTGAGTTTTGGAGTCATGAATAAAACAAAATTGCTTATGTATTAGCAGAATTTATGCCTTAGCAAGTACTTTTCTAATTATGAGTGAATTATGTGACATCTATATCCTCTTGTTCTAAAAAGCTAAGGTGCTTATTCTGAGATAGGTAGATTCATATAGAGAATTTATGCTGATTATCAGTCATCAAAATTTTCATGTAGTTTAGTATTAACTTTAGCTCATATTTTCAGTCAGAATAATTCAGTAATACATATTATTTTATAGAACCATTCCTTTATTCATATAAAACCTTTTATCTTTCTAGGCCTCTGTTTTGTTTTGTTTGACTTTCAAGACAGGGTTTCTCTGTATAACCCTGCCCGTTCTGGAACTTGATCTCTAGACCAGGCTGTCGTAGAACCGCTATGCCTCTTTTAAGGTTATTTTTAATTAGTCATATATCATAACAGTATTTTGGCAAATAACATACAACATATACAATGGAGATTCCACAAGTTTTTCTGTGACGTGTAAGTTTCTGTAAGCACACTATGTTATCCATAAAATCACCTAGGTGTTGGAGAGATGGCTCAGATGTTAAGAATACTGGCTACTCCTCCAGAAGATCTGAGTTCAATTCCTAGCAGCCACACAGTGGCTCATAACCATCTGAGTTCTGTCAATCTCTTCTAGCTGCAAGGACATATGCAGGCAGAACACTGTGTGAATAATAAATCTTTAAAAAAAACCCAAACAACTAACAAACTTTTCTCAGAACATGGATGTTCTGAGATGATGTACAACTGTACAGAGATACTAATGTAGTTTTCTTTTGATTACCTTCTGATAAAAAATTTATCATAATTGTTTGATGCTTTTTGTGGTGTAGTTTTGTGTCTAAGCTTATTTTTTTATACTAAGTACCTTTCCACATTTATAAATAAAATTAACCCATTTATATTTATTGTAAATACAAATGGATTTATTCCCGTTGTTTTATTTTTAATCATATTTTCTTCTTATTTCTTTTGTTTTTGTTTCCATTTTTGCCTTTTGTTGAAATGGATGGGTTTCTTTCTTCCATGTCCCATCTCTTAATGGCCCGCATATTATAAATCCAACTCAGTTAATTTTTTAGCATTATTCAAGCTTTAACTTTCTAATATTATGTGTTCAGACCAAATATATTTCAAAATGAACATCTGGTACTAATTTGCATTGTACATTCATTCCTTAATACATTTTTGATCTTTATCTGATGTTCCATTTTCACATTTGTAAAAACAGGAAATTTCCACTCGTTTTATGTTAAGGATTAACTGTGACGCTGGGTCAAGCACCAGGCTTCATAAAGAAATCTTCCATCATTCCTTCCATTTCTTCATCCAACCAAGAATCTTCTGGTACAAACCACATAGTCATCTTTTGTCCTTCAAAGTCATCTTTTCTTCCATTATCACTTTTACCATCAACTCCATCTACTTTTCCAGCTTCTTTGTTAAGTCTCATAATATCTTATATCCACTCCACATTAACAAATGCACCCCGCATGGTATTTTAATAGATTGCTTGCCTCTAGATTTAATGAGCATCATTTCCCAGGAACTCCATGCCTTTCTTCACTTGCCCTCCAAAATGGCGGCCCTAGACATGAACGATCATCACCACGTGCGCCTGCGCCTGCAGCGGCCATTTCACCCATCAGCCCAAGCTCCAGGGTCCGCCCCTCCTGGCGCCTGCGCACCAGCCTCCGGAGCCTGGTCGCTCCTCCCCCTAGCTGCGTACGCCTGAAACCGCACGTCCCAGTACCGTCCCTCCCCCGCAGGCTGTGGACCGCCCCCGCCCCTTTCCCGTGAGATTCCTCCGCCTCTTGGAAGGTCCACCTTCGGTCGACAGCCTATGCGCTTTAAGTGCAATCCAATAGGCGCTCACGGTCCCGGGTCTCCCCATTCACTCTTATCTATGAGCCTGGGCGATATCTTTCTGTCTTCAAAGTCGATAACCGATTCGGCGGGACTTTTTTTGCGTAGCGCGAGGCAACAAATGGAAGAATAGAGTCAGTGGCGGAGGGATCTACCGTCTGCGTTCTGCATGCTCTAACGGGGGTCGGCTTCGAGTCGGAGGGGGGGAAAAAGGGAGGAGGCAGCCAAGGAATTGTTTTTTTTTCCTCGCCCCGCCCTCTTCATATTAGCCAATAGAAACGGAGAATATCTTCAGATGCCCCGCCCAGACCCCGCGATCCAACCAATGAACGGTGGCAGCGGCTCCGAGGGGGCGGGCCCGGGAGGCTGTGCGTGTCTTGTGCGAGAGAGCTCTTGAACCAAGTCAGAGCTGGAGTCGGCTGGGCGGCAGGGCTCTCTTGCCGCCGTCGCGGGTGACTCAGGGAGGCGGGAGGCGGGGTAAGGGCGCCGTGGGCCTCGGCTGCGGGAGATCGGGGGAGAAGGGTGAAGGGCCCGGGCGGCCGGGCGGCCTCCGTGGCGCCCTGGATCACCGCGCAGGCCAGGCGGGGGTGCGCCCGAGTCGGCGGCCCGGAAGCGGGGGGCGGGGGCGCGGCAAGTGTCGAGTCGCGAGCTAGTCCACGGCGGCTCCGAGGCCGCCCGGGGCGGGGACCGGCCGCTGGGACGGGCCCTGTGCCCTAGGAGAGCCTTTTCTTTGCCGGTGCGAGGGGACGAACACTTAGGAAAAAGCACTAGCGCTGCGGTTCAGTTCTCCCTTCTCTCCCTCGGCGTCCAGCTTTGAAAGGTTTTGAAAAAGCGAAAGTTGGTGGGGAGAGAGGGTCACGCGGCACTCGGCCGGTGTTTGCGGCAGGGGAGGGCTGGAGGGGGTGGGGAGGCGCGGGTGGCAGCTTGGGGTGCGGGGTCCACCTGCGGGGGTGTCATTTCTACCGGTCCCCGTTGGCGCTTCGTGTCTTCGGGCCGCCTCCGACCTCGGCCGCCCCCATCGCATTTTGGTTTTGTGCCTTTTTCAGGGAGGAGCCCTTCCTGCTGGCGTGGAAACCATGGTGCTCACGCTCGGAGAAAGTTGGCCAGTATTGGTGGGGAAGCGATTCCTCAGTCTGTCCGCAGCCGAAGGCAGCGAAGGCAGCCAGGACAGCTGGGACTTGGAGCGAGTAGCAGAGTGGCCCTGGCTGTCGGGGACCATTCGAGCTGTTTCCCACACAGACGTTACCAAGAAAGATCTGAAGGTAAAACAAACAAAAAAACAAAACCCCCAAACAAACAAACAAAAAAAAAACCCATCTCCTGGGGCTGGGCAGTCAGACGGTTTTCAGTTACCTTGGTAACGCGGCAGTCAAGCTCCCCTCCCTCCATTTACTGAAATGGGCCACTAGAAAGTTGGCGTGTGATCTAAAGGTGCAGAAATCTATACCTTGAAAGTCTTTGAAATGGAGTGTAACGTCAAGGTGTGTTTGGCCTAGAGCTCCAGCTGCATGAGATTAATAATGGGTTTAGGATTGTTGAGACATGCTTCATTAATGCAGGCGCTGGGTCCCACTAGGACTCTGATTATGCCCCCAAAGGAGGAGTATTGTTTATTAGTAACAGCTTAGAGAAGTAGGTGACGTTTGGAATCATTAATTATCAAGGGCTAGTTTTGAAGTGCTTTGAGGTGGGAGTGTTGCTCTTTATTTCTTCACTCGACTTTTTTGAACTTTACAACTTTTTCTACTTTACGGCTTGGAAAAGTATGAATGTAGAGGGGGAGCTTAGTTCTGTTCAGCTTGTTAGGCAGGGTATTTGCTGGTGTATGGTTAGTGAGGCTGGAGTGAGTTCCTGTTGTCAGAGAGGCGGGTTAGTGTGGATATGACCATATATGGAGGCTTTGGGTGGAGCTGTCCCATACAGGGTGTTTGGGAGGACGGCCTTCAGAATTACTACATGTGGGTGTTTGGGAGGAAAGAGAAAGGGAGCTAGTGTGACCCGTGAACAGATTTTTAATGTGAATGCCACTGGAAGCGGTCTCAGTTAGATCTTTTGAAAGGATGCATTCTGCTCTTTGTACAAGTATTGGTTTGAAAAGATAGTCTGGAAACAAGCAGTGAGGAAGCCATTGTGTTGTCAAAGACGCCTTTGTGCAGAAGCATGTAGGAAAGATTCCTAACAGACTCTAAAGTGGTGGTAACCTAGAGGAGGCTTGTCAGGACAGAAGGCGTCTCTACGCTTCCATAATGCACATGCTTTGGGATCTTCTTATGTTTTTGCCCTTTTCTTGAAAACTACTCAAAGGAAGCAAGTTTTAACCATTGCCAGTTGCATGTTGATTTCTGAAACGCTATTTGAACGCAGACTTGACAGTGCACTGTTCTGAGTCTTCAGAGGATTATTGATTGAAAAAGGATATTTGGTTATTATTTACAGTTTTCACCATGTCCCTGGTATTTATGTTGCAAGGGAAAAGTGACCACTGGACACTTTTGTGTTATACATGCAGTGTAAAAGGTCCTTAACATATAGTTTCATCTTCAAATCCTTCCCCCTCCCCAAGCCTTTGAGGAGATGATAGCTTCACTTTCAGAGAAGTTTTTGATCAAGGCTGGTATAATTAGCAAGTAAATGATGGTGGGAGGATTTGAATTCATGTTTCCAGTGTGTATTCTGGGATTTCAGTTCAGGAAAACTTTTGTTATGAAGACTTGCCTTCCTGAGATATTTTTATAATGCAGTCTTGTGTAGGTGCAAATCTACTTCTTTTTCCAAGCATTTATCACTGCATTCCCTAGTTGAGTAGTAAAAACAAGTTTATGAGGCATGTTGTATTTAACAAAAATGTATCTTAAAACTCTAGAATCAAGTTGTGTTTAGTGAGATGAAAGCAAGAACCAAGTAATTAATTAAGATCATGTTTACCTTTGGGCTTAGGGACATTGAGGGCTTGGGGTCTATCCTTTGGTGATGGAGTGACTGAGCTAAATTCAAGGGAATTTCAAGTTGTTTGCAGCTGTTCATTTCCTCTTAGTACAGATACTACTAGCTTTTCTAAGCATGCAGTTGGATGAAGGATAACAAGGTGAAGACTGCTTAACATTGTTTCACCTAGAAAAACTTTGTAACAACGTGATTTTAAAGGTTAGAAAAGCAATATATATATATATATATATATATATATATATATATATATATATATATATATATATATATAAAATAGTGGAGTCTGAAGTAGTTAAGGCCAGGTCATTAATTGTCAAATGATTATGTGGCAGGTGCCATTTTGAATTCTTATAAGTATCCTATTTGGTAAGATACATTTTTTTTTTTAATGTAGGATTTAAAGGAGTTAAATAATTTGTTCACTCTTCTGTAGACCTCATACAGTGGCTTTCATATTCAGGTAGAATGGGGTTTAGCATTTTGCATGCTTTATGTTTAACACCTGGAACTTTGCTTGGCAGTTGGTGTTCAAATTCTAGAATGAATAGATGAAGGACTTACAAGACCTTTTCCTTTACTAGGGGAAACATACAAGTCATTTACTGATGAAGCAGTGGACATTTCCTACTTTTAAAGACTTGTTGTAGTTTACCTTACTGTTTCTACTAGAGAGTGAATAGTATATATGCATATTGGGAATGCCTTCTACCTCTACCTTGCCTGTGTAGGTCTTTAGCTTCCTTGAAATCTGCTGTTTCTTGAGTTTTCTGTCCTTCCTTTGGCTGTCTTTAGCAAATAAGTAGTTTTTACTTCCTGTATATGCCATCTCTTACTACTGTCAGTAATGAGATGCTTTGATTGGTGCATAGCCTCTGTCCTTTCCATACCACTTAAAAAGAACTGGAAAATTGTGGATACCACGACCATTGAATCTATGTCAATTAGAAACTCACAGCAAAGAACAATAAACACTGTTTACCTCTTAAAATTGGATGTTAGATTGTAGGATTTTCAAGTAGCATTGCACACATATGTATGTGCGTTGTATATACGCTGAATTGTTTTTAATTTATGAAGTAGTTAAACCAGTGTTCTGCATTGTAGAGCTAGGCATACAGTCAATGTAAATCAGACCTTCTGCACTAATCATGCCATCCTACTGTGAACGTAGACACATTTTCTGTAGCATTTTCAGTGGTTTTATAATTAAATACTCAGGTAAGATGTGTTTAAACCAAGATTGGTAGGTTTGGCGAATAGCTTGATCAGTTCTAACATTCCATGTAGCATAAAGACCTCACTGTTGAGGGGAAAATTAGCTTGAAATAATATGAACTAACAAACATCTGGTCAAGATTTGATAGACTAGTAGGTACCAATTGTAAATACTCTATTAAAAGAAAAGCAAATTTGGAAAGTATGGTTAGTGAACCATAGTCAGCTAAGCATTAGTAACATCTCTTTACATGCCTGTGGAAAGAATGTAATGTAATCTACCTGGTGATAGATTAGTCAGCCCATAGAGTTGTCTTTGTTTCTCTGTCAGGCAGTTGTTACTTTAGTTGTCTTTGAATATGAGTACCTTCTGGTAGAAATATTGGCAGGTGAACATCTTGAGGAGTGATTTTGATATTTGAGATAGGTCTCATGTACTTAATTTATATCTAAGGAAGAACTTGAACTTGTGACCCCTTGCTTTGCACACTGTACCTGACTTTGAACTCAGGATTTCAGGCATGCTAGGTAAGGGTTCACTGTGGAGCTGCAGCCCTGCCTTCTAAAAGACATGTATGTTTTTGATAGGAATCAAGACAGCTCATAAGTTTTAGATTACAGTATGTATTTTGTGCAGTCTTAAGCCAAAACAAGTACCAATTTTAGCCCCAAACAACCCAATGCTTAAAAGTAACATAGTATTCAACCTTTGGCATGTTCCCAGGATAGTTATAATGCAGCCCAACAAAAAATTATCAACATAAAATATTAGAGATTTTTGTTGTTGTTGTTCTTTTTAAAAACCTGATTGTGTGTGTTTTGGGAGTTGAACTTTGTGGAGGGTGGTGTCCCCGTTTTGCAGTGTTAGAAGTTGGACAGCTTCAGTGGTAAGCTTTTTTCTTCTCTAAGTACTTCAAATTTGAGTGTTTTCATCTGATTGTTTTAAATTAGGTTTTGTTAAACTTCAAATAGTGAAATAATTGTGATGTTAGTTAAGTTTTGGGAAGTTGTTTAGTATCTTAAAGGAAACTCTTCACCTATCCTTTGTGAATATAGCTAGATATATATTTAATTATTGTAGATCCTTCCTAGGTCTAATGTGATCTTGCAGTGAGAGTTACCATGAAATCTTAAACTGGGCAAAGTGGCGCATAACTTTAATCTCATCATTTGGGGGGCAGAGGCAGGCAGATCACTTGAGTTTAAGGCTAGCTTTGTCTGTACACTCAAATTATAGGTCAGCTAGGGCTACATAAGACCTCGTCTCAAAAACAAACAAAAAAGCCCAGTACTTCTTAATTATTTTTTAATCCAAATTCAGTGAGAGGTAGATGTTAATATTATTTTGGAGATAGTAAATTAAGATTTGAAGGATTAAATTTAGGGTTTAAACTTTTTTAACCAGTGTATTTCTTTCTTTGGGGGGTGCGTGTGTTGTATGCAGGTGTGTACACATGTGTGGGTAGAGGCCAGAGCTTGATGTTGAGTGTCTTGCTTATTGCTTTCCACCTTCCTCTTTGAGATAGGGTCTCACTGAGCCTGGAACTTGTTGACTAAGCAAGAAGACTGGACAGCAAACCTCCCCATCTCCTGTTCCCAGCACTGGAACGACAGTCACATGCTGTTGTGCTTAGCTTTTTGTGGGTGCTAAGAATATGAAATCAAGTGCTCTCAGTGTACATCGGACTCCCCCACTCCTCTATTACACATCATACAAAATAATGGGTTCTTGGCTGGGGTTCAGGTTAATTGGCTTCCTTTGTTTTCTTATGGTGATTTTGTTCATGTAAAATCTTTATTAAATAAGCTTCAGAGCTGGGATTCAAGCCCAGTTCTCTAACTCTGGACTTTTGTTCATGGTTATCCCTTTTATTCTGTTTCTAATACATAGAAACAAACTGTCCCTGATATGTACAGATTCTCTAGCTGGGAATCAGGAACATGACCATCTTTGAACATGAAGCTGATGTTAAAAGTTACATGCCACTGTTTGGGTGCTGGGAACCAAACCCAAGTTCTGTAAGAACAGCAAGTCCTCTTAACTGCCCAGCCATCTCTTGCCCACTGCCTTGGTGGGTTTTGGTTTTTTTTTTTTTTTTTTTTTTTTTTTGAGGCAGTGTTTCTCTGTGAAACAGTCCTGGCTGTCCTGGAACTTAGAATGTAGACCTGGTTGGCCTTGAATTCCCAAAGTTTTGTCTGCTTCTGCCTCTCACATGCTGGGGTTAAAGGACTACACCACCACTGCCCAGAGCCTCAGTGGTTTTTAAAGAGGTATTGTGTAGACTAGGAAGGTTTAGGATTGGAGTTAACAGTATTGAGCTGGAAAGTCACCTCTCATAGATTAGAGAAACAAGATAGCCAGTTCAGAGAGAAATTATGGATTTATTCATTTTAATAATTTGGTTAATGATTAGAAATTGTACGCCAGAAATACATGATAGTACTCAGAAGCAGACAGACTTGACCATTGGGAGTTCATGTGTCAGTCTTCCCCAAACAGAACTGTGCATGAGTGTAGGAAGAAGAGGTAGATATAGATGTTGATCTCCAAGGAAAGGATGCTTTAGCCTCTAGCAGATGGAAGCTAATGAGCTAGTAATCTCGACTGCTGAGGAGGGGTGAGAGTCATGAGCAGGCTTCATAGATAAAAGGGTAATTCATCCTGGAAACGCAAAATGGAGGAGGAGGAATTTGAAATAAAAATAATTGATTCTTCTGCATTGGATATTATTTTGTTGAAATCTGCTAAAGAAGATTAAATATCTAGAGTAAATGACTTAGAGAAATATGGAGTGTTTTTAGCAAATTTATATAACTTAAGATTTTGTGTTCAATTCCTGACTCAGGGCTACTAACAGAGACCTGCTTAGGGATTTTTCCTCTAACCAATTTTTCCCCCTTACTTTTCTTACGTGAAAATTATAACAAAACAAAGCATACTAGCAAAACGGGGAGGCTTCTAGCTCTGAGTTGGAATTCCCAGGTTATTTGGAAGGTGTGTTGGAGAGAGGCCATAAATATTAGGCTTTGTGCTAAGTAGTTGTACTGGAGAACTCTAAAGGTGGGTTGTAGTTGTGGCAAAGTCATTTTAAACAGGCTTTTAATGCTAACAGTTACAATGTATCATAATAAGTATTTTGTTTCAAATTCCTTCTAGTTCTCCAAAGATCACACTAATTATCATATATAAAACCCTTCTAGTTGAGGGTTCTTTGAGTTCTGGGATTTCCAGAGGTCATTTTAAGGGCACTAATTCTAAGTACTCTAGTCTTGGCATCCTGGAAGCCAGAGCTTGCTCTGTTGTGATTATCTGTGATTATCATTCATATTGTATGCTGTAAAATGGGGATAGCATACCCAGTAGAAACACCATTCAAGTAGGATGATGAGAGCATACAACTTGAGCATTTATCATTGAGTTTGCTTTATTGTGTTTAGGTGTGTGTGGAATTTGATGGGGAGTCTTGGAGGAAGAGAAGATGGATAGATGTCTACAACCTTCTGAGGAGAGCGTTTTTAGTAGAGCATAACTTGGTTTTGGCAGAACGAAAATCACCTGAAATCCCTGAACGAGTTACTCAGTGGCCTGCAATAGTGAGTAAAACTTGTGTCCCATGAAACTAGCATAGAGAACATTTACTCCATTTTGGGTGACAGAAGGGAGGGAAAGAACCATAGTGTCGTGTGTGTCTTCATATGTGGAAGAGTTAGAGGTGCACTCAGGAGCTTCTGCCTACCCTGGTAGGACCTTTGTGGCTCTAGCAGGTCCCATGACTTTAGGGCCTTATTTTCTTCATTTAGAATGAGAGGTAAAGGTAATGTCAGTGTCACAAGTTAGAATGTAGCAGACAGACATACATTCACACTAGTCCTTTGGTTTGTCCAGATAGTTAGCACTTAAAGAAGATTGGGATTTGCAGCTGGCTTTTTATAGTATGGCAGGTGCATTCTAGTGCATTCTACCAAGCAGTGTTGACTGGACTCAGGGGGCTGGGAAGAGGGAGCTCTGAGCATGATGGGGCTCTGAGGGTCTGTAAACTCATAGGCTTTTGCTTTACCCACATTTTACTTATGACACAAAAGTGATCCAGCTGGGCACGGTGACACAGGCTTCTTAATCCCAGCACTTGTTTGGCAGAGGCCAGCCTGGTCTATAGAACGATTCCAGGACAGCCAGGGCTGTTAGACAGAGAACTCTGCCCAACAAACCAAAAACAGCAACAAATGCATGAGTCTGGAGAAGACAGGTCAGATATTATGGGATACAAGCTGGAGCTTGTAGCAGGAAGAGTCACCTACGGAGAACTTGGGAAAGCCAGGAAGGGGATGGAGAACTGCCAGATAGTGCAGGGTGCTAGCAAAAGTTTATATTTTGTCTCTAATTGAAAAGCTACTGTAGTTGTTTGAGCAATACAGGGTCATGGTTGTATTTCACCCTTTGTATTTTTTTTTCTAGCTGTTAAGAGTTTTCTAAAAATATACTGTGTCCCTCAGAAAAACACGTACACATATTTTTCCACATAAGTTTTCGGGAAATCATGAATATGTAGATCTCTGTGTTAATAACTCCCAACTGTATATCTGGTTTAAATAAATTGTAGTCTTGGTGGCAGCACAAATGTTAGGAAATCCTTGCAGTAAATAGAACTTAATGGCTTTGTCACATTCTTCCATGTGTGGAAAATTGCCAGAATGATGTTGATAACAGTTCCAATGGCATGACAGTTTTTTGTTTTGTTTTTAGATGTATAAGTCTCTACTAGACAAAGCTGGCTTGGGATCCATAACTTCTATTCGGTTCCTTGGAGATCAACAAAGTGTATTTGTTTCCAAAGACCTTTTGAAGCCTATACAGGTAAACCATAGGAATGGTTTTATTATTGTGAGAAGTAAAACACTCTAGTCATTGCCTTTGTGCAGATGCCTAATAGGGAAAACACTTACCAAAAGGCAGTTGTGTGTAGCATCTTTAGTGTTAGCCCATGGGTTTGTGCTGTACCTTTGGAATTAAAAGGAAAACAGTATCACATTGATGATATGTTACGTGGTGTGGAAAAGGGTATGCAATATGAAAAATGATTTTTCAAAGTTAATATTTATATAGGTATACGTATATGCAGTCCTCATTCATGGGTCTGAGCTTGTGAGTTTGCTTCTTTGCTCAAATGTATTTATAACCCCAATTGCTGCTTGTGGTGCATACCCCAGTGGAGTCCTGCAACAGTTTTTCGTTATTCAGTGCTAGCCCCAGCTGAAGTCACAGGGAGATTGTCTTGTGCCTTCTTTAGCTTTGATAACGGGAAGAAATTTCATTGTGTATCTTAGTGATGCTCTTTTTTTCTGCTCCTTTCTTTTTTGTGTAATTTTATTATTTTAAGTGTCCCTAAAAATATTACAGTGCTGCTGTTTGGAAGTTTTGTTCAGCCATGAAGTTTAGGGTTAATGGAACAGCAGTATATACTAAGTGAGACATCTGTCTTTGAATAGATGTAAACATGATGAAAATTGTTGCATATTGATCAACTGATGAGAATGTAAGCTAGAGGTTTACAAACCCCTGTATTTCCCCCAGAGCAGTAGTCAGCTCTCATTATCAACAGTAGTCACAATGTGTGTTCAGCCAGTTTGCAAAACTCAAGATCTTCTTTACAACAATTAAGCCTCTGGATCTTTCTCTGAGGTGATTGTTAAGAACTTGTTAGAAGGGAGGAATTGCTACCTAAAGAATAGTTTTGGCTCCATAATAACATCCATCTTTTAGATGGCATTTTATTAAGCTTTACTAACCCCCCTTCCTACTTCCTCTTTGTGATTTGGAGTCTCTTTGTTTCTGGATCATGCAGAGTTAATTAAACCTCTCCATTTGCTAACAGGCAGTTGGAATCAGTGGTCAAAAGGATTGCTAGGCCTATCTTGGAAAGCCTGGAACACTGGCTTTTCCTCTCCGTGTATCTCGTTTTCTTGTCCTGGAAAACAAGGCTGACAATATGAACGTACTGTATACGTTTTAAGTATTGGCACCGGAACATGCTTGCTCCTGAGTCAGTTTCAGATGCAGGTTACTTATGTGTTAGGGAGGCTCAAGGGATTTTTCCCACTTTAAATGGAAGAATGACTTGCCCGTAAGGATGGATCAGGGAATTATCAGAGAAGTGGATGTTTTACTTTCTGAGTAATAGTAGTTTTTACTTCTAAGGGCACTGTTTTCAGAGTTTACATCTTTCATGTGTCCTATCTTTTCAGTGAATGTAGAATCCTTAGTTCTGTTTCTTAAGACTGAAGAAATCTAGATTGAAGCTTTTATTCTCAGGAAAAATGCACTGTAGGTTATCAGTGTAAATAATTACATAATGTTACTATCAACATATAATTAATTGAAGAGGATATGATCTATATTTGATATTTTTGCTAAAGAACGGTCAAAATCTATTTCTTCAGTGCATCATCTTTGTAGAAAGGCACTTCTCTGTAAAATTCCATGTTGGAGACTGTGATTACCCTGTAGTATGCTTGCTCTAAAGTAATGTAGATTGCACCTGAAAAATCCTTTGACATACAGATGGGAATTATAACTCTCAGTCTGCCTTGAAATTGAATATGATAATCTGTGAATAAAATAAGGATATCTGAACCCATTGATATTTGTTGGGCCCTAAAACCCTTCAAGGCAGACCAGAGTTGTCTGCTTCATTGCAGAGCCCTGTGTAGCTATTTTTATTAATACATCATTTTATTTTGTAGTAGGAACTGGAGAATCATTTTTTTCCCTCTGAAATTGTGGTAGCAATAAATTCATGAAGCAAAAACACCCACAGCCAAGTGTTTGGTGATTGACTTGTAATGTTTATGGAGCATCTAGGTTTTATCTGATGTCGCTTGGCTAAAGAGGTGCAGTGTTTTCTAACATGGCCTGTTAACTCTGAGACTAGTTGTTTCCAGTGGGAGACATGAGTGAGCCATGCTTGGCTACCAAGTCACAGAAAAGCCTCAAGGTCTGCTAGTAGAGAGCTCTGTGCTTAACACCTTTTTTCTATGGGACGTTGGGTTTGGCAGGTTATTCCTATTGGCAGTTTCTTTATAAACTTATAACTGGGTATGTGCACAAAACCAAGGAACTATGGAATAGTGCCAAGAACAGAGCTACTGCCAAGAACGGAGTGTCTTAGAACAGGCTTACTCTGAAATCTTAGGCTATTCATTCAGGTTTTCTGTTTGTCTTTCTACCTTTTATAACAGGAGAAGTACATTTAGAATACTAGTTAGATAAAATGAGTTCATGTGTAATAAATTATTTGATTAAAAACTGATTTTAATGATCTGACAGTATGCATCTCTCATGTATTTTCTGGCTTTCCCCCATTCTTAATGGGATTTGGGGCATAGAATATTTTTATTTGGGTTGATTAGTTTGATTTGTGTATTATTCCCATAATTAAAATTGTGTCATGTTGACTTTTAGTATACTTTTTGAAGATAGATTATTTTTATGTGTATGCATGAGTGCCATATGTACGGGTCCCCTGAAGCTGGAGGTAACAGACACCTGATATGGGTTCTGGGAACCAAATTTGGGTGCTCTGGAAGAGCAGTAAACACTTCCAACCCCTGATCGATCTCTTCAGCCCAACCTATAGTTCTTCTCATGCTCCTAATGTGGGGGATTTAACTTCAGTCTTCTGAATACTGGTGATTGGTAGTTTGTAATTTTTTGATGATTAGTTCACTGGAGTTGCAGTGGTTTGGTGCAATCAAATGATTAGTAGATGTGTCGTAACTAATCTGACTGAACCAATTGAAACATCTAAAAACTAAAAACTCTTGTGGTCTTTGATTTTACAGGACGTAAACAGTCTTCGGCTTTCCCTTACTGATAACCAGACAGTCAGTAAGGAATTTCAAGCTTTGATTGTAAAACATTTGGATGAAAGCCATCTTTTACAAGGTGTGTAGATAATCTGTTGTTGAGAGTTCATGAGTTAGCCAATAATGGACCTATAGTAAGCTAGAGTTTAGACTTTTTACTTACTCCTCATTGGAAGAAATATTTTTTTGATATTGGAAATTGGAAATTCCTTTTTGATTCAGAAATTAAGAAAACCAAGTTTGTTGATTTCTATATGGTACTAGGTGACCATTGGATTTATTATGCTAAATTGAGAGTTCAGAAGTGACACTTAAAAAATCATTTTGATATAGATTTGCTGTATTTGGAATGTTTGTTATGAAGTTGATAAGACATTTGAAGGCATTTGGCAGTCTTCATCTTTCTGTTCATTGCTACTAGTTTTTCAGTTAGATTTATAGTTGTAAGATTTTGCTTTAGTTTAGTAGTTTTGTCTGTTTGTTTTGCCTTAGCAGTTGGGGTTTTTGTATTAGATTATTCTAAAACTATAGCTCACTCTGTGTACTTCTTGGTTCCGTAAAGTACAGTAGTATAAATATGTTGCCATTCTTAAGAAAGATAATGTAATTGTTTTTCTTTTAAGGTGACAAGAACCTTGTTGGATCAGAAGTAAAAATTTATAGCTTGGATCCATCTACTCAGTGGTTTTCAGCAACTGTTGTAAATGGAAACCCAACATCAAAAACTCTTCAAGTCAACTGTGAAGAGGTAAAAGCAGTGATAATGGATGGCATCTTAGAGGGCAAGGCACTACACAGACAGAGCAGCTGTACTTTTGGTGCCAAACCCTCTCTCTCAGAAAACATTAGCGTTTAGAAATAAAAAGCATTGCAGTCATTATAAAAAGAAGTTATCTGTGTGGTGTCTCAATGCTGTGCTAGTTGTGTTAATTTCCAAGTATTGTTCTCAACATTTAAAACATTTCCATTATATTTGTTTTTATTTTTAAGATTCCAGCACTGAAAATTGTTGACCCTGCACTGATTCATGTTGAAGTTGTACATGATAACTTTGTGACATGTGGTAAGACACACTAATTAAAACTATCCTTTTAAAAGCATTTCTTGGTCCTCACAGGGAGAGGGAAGGGATCCTGCTGCTTACCTGCTATTCTGTGTTGTAGGTAACTCCGCAAGAGTAGGAGCTGTGAAACGCAAGTCTTCTGAGAATAATGGAAGTTTGGTTTCTAAACAAGCAAAGTCTTGCTCTGAGGTAACTGATTGTTTCTGTCACTGTGGAATGTTCACTTGAACATTGCCTGGCTAGTTATGGAGCTGCTTGTTCTGCTCTTCTCTGCTGCCTTGTCTGCTGCCGTTTTAATCCAGATCTTGGCCATAATTTCTATACTCAAGCAGATGGAGATAATATAAATTTGTGGTTCACTGTCTTTGGGGGCTGAAAGTTGCATTTTTTTGTTTTTTTGGTAAAAATTTTCAGTATGTGACAGTTTATCATTGAGGTGTTACTGAAGTTAGTGGAGTTGTCTGGTTAAGTTGGAAACATGCTTGGTGTGTGAGAAAGGGAAGAACCCAGAGTTGAGAAGGTCATCTGCCCAAATCCCACCTCAGCCTCATGAATGGGACTTACATTGCTCATTTGTGACTAAGTATATTGAGTGCTACCTTTTTAGAATAAATAGCGGATTAATCTTGGCTCAGAAGAACTGGCTTTTCTGGATGCCATGTTAGTTCAGCTGCTTTACTTAATTCTCATCTGCAGTACTGTTTGGGGCTGTTTATCCTTTTGTCTTTAGTACCTGTTACACGACTAATACATTTTATAGTTTAGGGATCAAAAGAAACATTAATTTCCTACATCATGATGTTCCAGGTTAGAGTTTAGAATTCTATAATTGATTATCAGAATGATACCGAGCAGACTGCTTACAGCATTTAAAAGGAACACTTGAATATTAGTGGTATACGTCAAAGGAAAATAGCATGGATAGTGATCCAGCTAGTGTTGTGGCTAGGTGCAGAGTAGATTATAGGATCAGGTAGAGCCAAAGCAGGTACTGTGACTACTTTGGGAGTCTAAATGGCCTTTCCTGAACCTTTTGTCTTTGTTAAAACTGTAAACACTTTGACTCTTTGTTCAGTGTTTCTTGAGTTGAGGTGATAAGTGCCTTTTGTCTTGCAAATGTCAAGGCTTGAACCTCTTTGGAGACTCACTTTGTTCAGGAAAGAGTGAAGAAGTCTGTTGTAGAAATTAATATAGCCATCCAGGAAATCAGAAAGATGGTGTGTTTACTATGTACTGTGTACAGGTCAGGTGATATCTGTCTAGTCTTGGAGACTAAAGGTATTTGGACTTCCCTTCTCAAAGAGCCAGTTATCTAGAGAGAAAGATAAACTCCCAGAGGCTATTTTGCTTAAGGGGGAGTATTTTATTACGGCTAGAGGACAAGAGGCATGAGAAAAGGAAGCACCTTCAGAGGCGGAAAGGATGCCTAAGTTTGGTCTTGAGTGTATGGTGTGACTTGGGAGGACACAACAGTGAAAACATGGGCACTGGTCATGTAGATGGTACGAGCCACTGTAAATGCACATCAAGTGAAGTAGTGACCTGAGAGGACACTATTAGTGTGATGTGGTGGAAGACAAGGTGTTAGGGTTGAGGAAGTAGGGGAATACTTGATAATACGTGAGTGTTTGCATCATGGGACACAATTGTAGCTTACAATGCTCAAGTGATGGGTCAGCTGATCTCATACCGTATTGTGTAGTTTCTCAGGCTGAGCTGGTTAGAGATCCTTATCTAGAAGGAAATGGGTAGTACGGTTTTTAGGAAGATGTATTAAAGGACTATAAAGAGAAAATTAGTATAGTACATGTTAGGCTGAAGCTCAGAGAGGACCTTGCCAAGTCCTTCAGGGTTGTGTGAGGCTAGGTAAGAGTGGGTATAATTACGACCTGTCAGCTTTTGACTTGGGAGCATTGTTAACAGTCTGTGGGAAGTGAGGAAAGGCCAGTCGGCTGAAGGTCACCTGTAGTGGAGAACGCACCACCTTAGGTAGTCAGAAGTGTGGCAAGAATGAGTCAGGTGGGGGAAGATGAGGGAGTGGGAATGGTGCACCTTGGATGAGATGCTGACAAAATTGAGGCCTGTAGAGACCTCCTGGGGGTGTGTCAATTGGGTAAACTTAGGTTTAAGGTGTTTGTGAAAAACGTACTGATACATAATGATCCTCTGCCTGACTTCCATTATTGGGAAGGAAGAAAGACTTAAATTATCTTTGAACATGTACGTTTGTGTGCTTTTGAACTGATTGTTCGGCATGGTATAGACTATTTAAAACTTAAACTTGAACTTTGGCCTGGAGATAGTTCGTTAACCTGCATACAGAAAATGTGAACCTGTAAAAGTGTTGGATTTTATCAGACACAGTGGTGTACTTTTGTTGTCCCAGTTATTAGAAGTCTGAGGAGGGAGGATCACTTGAGTCTAGTGTGATATGCTCATTGGATGTCCAAGTTAAGTTTGTCATCAGTATGGGTGACCTTCTGGGAGCAAGAGACTGTCAGAAAAGTATCAATTTTAATTCTTAAACTAAAGTCCTGCTATCTAGAGAATTAAAAGTAGTAGGTTATTATCTGAGTATTGGAGGCTTTAGGATTCTGGCACGGCTACTGAAATTTATGGTTAGTCTAGAAAAGTATAGTGAACCAAAGAAATGGTAGCTCTTCCTCTAGGCTTCTTACTTTTGCCCTTTTATGTCTCACAGAGGCCAGATGTTAGACTGTCTCTTTTGAAACTAAAAGATTACTCTCCTGTATTCTCCTTGATTTCTTGTAAATATTTTCCCATATCAATATTGAGAGTGATTTTATAATTGAGAAAGTTTTGGAAACACTGGCCTGGTCTAGCTTTCAGGAGAACTGAGAAGGTAAACGGAAACCAGGCAGTACTGTGAACATAAGTGACTGCTGAGTACAGTTAACACACTGGGCACATTTTCCTGAGGACATCGCACTGGCACAGGCTGACATTTAGGGTGGCCTTTGGAGGACAGGAGTTTGGGATTAGGTAGGTGAGACACTCGGCTGTCGTGTGGTTAAGCAAAAAACGTTTGCCAGTGACATCTGGCTCCTTGAAGGTCTTCTCTGCCTAGCAGACTATTCCTCAGAGTTATGACGCTGCTTGGTTAATTGGGAGAGTCTGCTGAGGAGTGCGCGCCAGCAGTGACCCTTTTAGAATACTGTCGTACACTCAATTATATTATCTCCGTCTGCTGGCAGGGAGGAACTATTGCCATGACTGGTTTAGAAGACCTTCAGGGAAAACTCTTCAGGTAAGAAGAAACTTTGACCTTTGTAAAGTCAGAGGCCAGTGCAGAAGTGTGTTCGTGAAGATGGGTTTGGGGATCAGGAGTCCTGTTGCTGATGAATCTTAGGCAGGGTATGGAAAGGTATTCTTTGGGTTCTTAAAGAAAGCCAAGTCCACATTGGCACAGGTGACCACTTCCTAAATATAACACCAGTAGCACAGACACTAAGAACAACAATCAATAAGTGGGACCTCTTGAAACTGAGAAGCTTCTTGTAAAGCCAAGGACACAGTCAATAAGACAAAATGACAGCCTACAGAATGGGTAAAGATTTTCACCAACCCTACAAGTGACAGAGGACTGATCTCTAAAATATATAGAAAACTCAAGAAACTAGAGCCCCAAGCCCTAAATAAAGAAATTAAAAATGAGGTTCAGAGCTAAAAAGGGAATTCTCAGCAGAAGAATTACAAATGGCTGAAAGGCACTTGAAGAAGTGCTCAACATCTTTAGCCATCAGAGAAATGCAAATCACAACAACTTTGAGATACCACCTGACACCTGTCAGATTGGCTAAGATAAAAGACACAGATGACAGCCTATGCTGAAGAGATTGTGGAGTGAGGGGAACACTCCTCCACTGTTGGTGGGAGTATAAGCTTGTTCAGCCACTCTGGAATGCAGTGTGGAGGTTTCTCAGAAAACTGGAAATCAATCTCCCCAAGGATGTCCAGCAATACCACTTCTGGGCATATACCCTATAGATACATATTTGCATTCCAAAGGCATTAGCTCAACTATGTTCATAGCAGCATTATTTGTAATAACAAGAACCTGGAAACAACCTAGATGTCCCTCAACTGAAGAATGGATTAACAAACTATGGTACATCTACACAATGGAGTACTACTCAGCAGTAAGAAAAAAATAATGTATTAAAATTTTTAGGCAAATGGATGGATTGGGAGAATATTCTCCTGAGTGAGGTACCACAAACCCAGAAAGATAAACAGGGGATATACTCAGTCATTAGTGGACTTGAAACAAAAAGCAAAGCATGTCCAAGCTGCAAACCACAACCACTGAACAGCTTGGGATCTGAAGCACGTTGGACCGCTACCTTGGATCCCACTCCCTACAGAGGAACACTTGAACCAGCCAGTCTTGATGTTGGGGTGAGGAAAGTGGATTTGCCTGGAGTGGATGCTGAACCAAGCCACCTTGGGATCTTGGGACCTCCTGCCCTTGCTGGGGAGGAGATGAGGAGATGGGGAGAAGAGAGAATGAATGGGAGGGGAAGGGAGTTTGAACACAGGGATACATGGATAAAAAAGTGAGACTTTATTCATAAAAAAAAGAAAAAGAAAACGAAGTCTCCATTAACTAACAATGATTCTGTTACACAGTGACAGAATCAATAACATTTGTACAAGATTTTATTTGCCTTATGAGCTTACCTCTAAAATTGACTTTTCTATAGTGCCAAGCACTATAGTAAATGTTACATCACTGTATAAATGGGAACAGTGGCTAAGAAGTACCAGAAGCTTGATCTCAAACCAAGGTCTGACAGTAGAATTCAATGTTTCTACCCACTGTGCTACCTTGATGTGATGAATCACCATTGTAAAAGCAGCAGACTTCTCCCTTTTTCCTTCACTGAATTTCCCCTTCCAACGGGTATTTATTTACTGAGTACTGTGTGGGAGATGCTGATCTACCGTGGTGAGCATTACTGCTGCCTGTCTTTTCAGGTGACTTCTAACACCTATAGCTAGCTACTTAAGAACATGAAGTACTACTGTATTTGACATCATCTGTTCATGCATAATCATTCCACCAGTATTAGCGATCATCTGCCTTATGTCTGGCTTGAGAGTTCAGACACAGGATAGAGGAGTGGCCTGTGCCCCTAAGTGTACATTGTGCAACAGCTAAGGAGGGAAGGGATACTTTCCTAGTGTGGCAGGTGCTATGGGAAAGAAAATGGGGCTGTGGTAAAGCTAACAAGTGAACACTCTCTTGCAGCAAGTAACCTGAGATTCTGAGGAGTAGCATCTTAGCCAGTTTAAGGGTAAACATGGGAGCAGCCAGCCACTGAAAACTGTAGGCAGCGGGAGTATCAAGTATAAAGCCCAGACTAGAAAATAGAAAAGGCTTAGGATGAGGGTTGGAGTAACGTGGGCAGGGGAGGAGTTCAGTGAGAGAGCGCGAGGTGTCAGGAGGCTGGACTGTACGGGATTCTTATGGGTAGTGGGGAGAAATTCATGCCTAATGAGTGTTCTATAAAGGTTAGCCTCCAGAGGGCTAGATCTGGGTAGAAGAAGCATGAGGACTAGGATTAGCAAGAATGGAAGGGACTCACACTAGTCTGGGAGAAACACCGTGGTGTCAAAAATGGAAAGATTCAGTGGATCCTTTGAAAATGGAGGCCTGATTTACTGACTGGATGTGGGAAATGCGGAAGGTAGAGTGTTTCTTGACTTACACAGATTGATGGATAGTGTATAGAATAAAAGTACATCCTACAGTTTGCAATCTAAATTTTTAAGTTTGCTGTTTTCGGAGTGTAATTTAAGGAAAAGTATTGGTACATCAACTGAAGATATATCCAAAGAAAAAGGAGGTGGCAGATGGAAGAAATGTTTACTAAAAATGACCCTTGAATAAGCATTTATAATGATGTGGTAATTTAGCTTTTGGAGACCAGAAGTGGTTATCAAAGCAGTGCCAGGACTTTGATAATTAAATTTCTCATATTTTTATTTTTTTAAAAAATTCTGTATTAGATACTCTTTAATGTTGCCACAGTAAATGAGAAAATGATTCATGAGAAGACAGCATTTAATAACACATTGGCAGTTGTGAAGTTTTAAAAACTTGAAAGTTGAGTGTCATGGTTTAGAGGTCATTAGATGAAGAACTGGAGACTTTAGTTTTGGTAAATAGAGGTCATAATGTGTGATAACTAAGAAAGGCCTAGGACTGAGGCACAGATGGACTCCAGTAAGAACAGTTCATCATACAAAAGTTATCTGGAGTTTATATGTTGTTGGTTTGTGTTTTTTTGTTTGTTTTTGTCATGGTAGGAAATTCTATTTCTGTAGCTAATAGAAATATAAGATGTGGATCTCTAATATTTTTATTTTCATAAAGGTAAAATTACGTGGCAAGGGAAGGGGGAAAGATATCTCAGCTTTTTCCCATAGGCCAGTCATGATTTAATATTTTTTGCAGCTTGGGGTGACCTTTGTGACTTGATGAGCCACTTAAGAACAAGAATCGTGTCCTCAATCTTTATTGCATTGACAAGGCTTATCGTGGTACCCAGTAGGTCCCATTGCCTACAAGAGTCCTTTGTGGTCTGGTCTCCTGCCAATCTACGCAGTAAGTGCGTGGTGGGCACTCGAGTCATGTCCAGATGATTGCATGTGAAGCAGCTACCATTGAAGCTGTCACTTAAGGGTTCACCTCTATGCATTGCATTAATAAAGCAATTGCCACATCTCTCTTCCTGACACAGTGACAGAATTCTGAAAAAGATCACTTGTAATCTTATAGGATCACATTTTTTTGTGGAAAATGGAGTGATTTATTTACAACTATCAGATAAGAGTATTTGGTGTTTTATGCTGATCTTTATTTGGCAGTGGTTTTATGCTTGCTTAATATCAAACAGAGGAAATTATCTTTAATTTCATTAACATTTTCCACTAAGGATTTTGTATTTAATGTTTGTTGGTTTGTTATCTTTTAGGCCTCTCCCAGTGTGTGCCCTGTACAATCTGTTCCCACAACAGTTTTTAAGGAGATCCTGCTTGGCTGTACTGCAGCAACCCCTTCTAGCAAGGACTCAAGACAGCAAAATACTCCCCAGGCAGCTAACTCTCCACCTAACATTGGAGCAAAACTTCCTCCAGGGTGAGTGAGTGGTGCTTTGTTCAAAGTGTTCAGAAGAGATGATTAAGCAGTTAAGAGAGCATGCATTGATCTTACAAAAGACCTAGGCTTTATTCCCAGCACCATGTTCAGAACCATCCATTCCAATGGATCCAGTGCCCTCTTTCTGGCCTCCAAGGGCACCAAGTACACAGGTAGTGCACATACATGCATTCAGTCAAAAGACACATAAAATGAATGAACCTAATAAAAATACTACATTGCGTATTTCAAAGAATAAATAAAAATATCTTTAAAAAAGAGGTAGGAGAAATAGTGAATAATTTCTATATGCAATCAAGTAATCAGCTTGTCTTGTTGCATTGGGTCACTCTTGGTGTCTTGTTATTCATAACTACTGCTGATGGTATATAGTAGTGTTAAATTTATATTTTGTATTTAAAGGGCTTTCTGATATTTCTAATACTTGCATATTTTAAAGCTTTTATTTTGATACATCTGCCAGCCATGAGATTGAGTTTCCAAGTTTTGGTAAGCATTCTCTTTCTAATGTAAATAAAATTTTTGTTTATTACCTAAGAGACATTAGCACAAGTTTTTCTGAAATAGAAAAAGGAGATTTATGATTGGCCTTGTGTAGACTTTTAATTTGACATATTAAAAACTACTGAGTTTCTTAACTATTGTATATGTTTTCTGATTATGTCTGATAATATTTGTTTTGAAGGAAAGCTAAGGTTCATTATCCTGTAAGAAACAGAAGTGACTTGCACTTATTGTTAAGGGAGCATGCATGGAGCATTTAGGATTGCATTTTTCTGAGTGTGTAAGACACTTCTCCAGAGCCATGGATGGATTGTTCTCCACGTCAGCTCACAGAAACCTATCCAGAATTTTTTTTTACCATAACTGTTTTCTTTTCCTTCTTGTGGTTGCCATAGCAAACTGAATTATTTTAGGATAAGAGATAAGAAACACCAAGATGTCACTTTTTCTGTTATATTTTTCAGATGTCATAAGCAGAGTTTACCAGAAGAAGTCTCTTCTTGTCTAAATACAAATCCTGAAGTACTGAGAACAAAACCAGATGTCTGCAAAGCAGGATTGCTTTCTACTAAATCTTCTCAGGTTGGGGCTGGAGACTTGAAAATTCTGAGTGAACCCAAAGGTAGCAGTATCCAGCCTAAAACAAGCACTGATGAGGAGAGCAGACTGGGATCTGCTCCACAGCCAGTCACTGGCCTTCCAAAGGAGTGCTGTCCTGCAAAGAATTCTTCCAAGGCAGAATTTGACATTGCTACCACTCCTGAACTGCAGAAACACCTAGAACGTGCAGCTTCCACATCTGATGATCTCTCAGATAAGCCTGAAGTGAAAGCTGGCGTCAGCAGCCTTAATAGTTGTGCAGAAAAGAAGATGGGATCTTCAAGTTTAGGGTGCCAGTCGCAGAATCTAAAGGAAACATCAGTAAAAGTAGATAACGAGAGCTGTTGTACGAGAAGCAATAATAAAAGTCAGACTCGTAAGTGTTTCAGAATCTTCATTGATGAGGGATAGGTTCCTTCCTCTGTGATTAGAAAATAGGAGAATGGCGGTAGGAACAAGTTCAAGGAATGAATTCATTCACCCTGTGAGTTAGTGTAAGTTTCTGATAACATTTAATGCTGTAAGGACTCCACTCAAAATGGGTCAGATGGTTTCTAATTTTTTGGTTGTAAGAAAAATCTCATTTAAAGCAAAATCTAGAGCCCTCTGTCGGTGATTACTTGGTCTTTAGGCTGTTCCTGTCTTGTAGCGTCAGGGTTGGGGTGGGAGAAGGAGGGCTGTATGCTCACACACATGCATATATGTGTGTTCATGTATGTATGTGTGCTCTCTCCCATCTCGGACATGGGTGAATCACATAGCACTGATGCTAGCGGTAGGCTTGGTATACTCAGCTTTTAAACTAAGTGTTCTTAGTAAAGAGACAATAGCATACCATGGTTCATACTTACAAGTTGAACATTTCTAATCCAATTCATAAATATTTTAAAATCAGAAATTGCTTGAGCACCAACAAGATACCACAGTGGGGAATTTCATTCCTGACCTTGTGATGGAATTGTATGGGCACACTAAGAAACATAAGTGAATTCTATGTGCAATAGTCCAACTTAAAACAAAATAGTAAATTGATAGCGCTTTCGGTCTTAAGCCTTTTGGGTAAGAATACTCAGCTTGTGCTGCCATTCATTCTGAAGAGGGCAGTAAGTACTGTTACTGTGCTTAGAAGATTGGAAGGACCCCAGTGTCAGGAGGTTCAGAACTATTCCAGGAAGGGTATATAAAAGTCAGTGTGGGTCTTAGAAAGTTTAAACCCTAGTACAAAACCCTCTTCAAAAACAGCAAAAAAAAAAAAAAAAAAAAAAATTGGGTCAGTGAGATGGCTCAGTTAGGATGTTGCTGCTAAACCTGCCGCCCTGATTTTAGTCCCCGGAAGTCACATGGTAGAGGAAAGAAGAATCCCTCAGGCTGTCTGGCTGTGAGTGCACAGGCATCTAAACTCACACCAGTGTAATAACAGGCCTCTGACAGCAAAGGCAGAATAATGGTTAGGTTGATGTGTGGATCTCTTTAGTACAGCTCTAGAAAAATAGAGAAGTAAAGGCCTAGGAATTCTTCCAACCCAGCTTCGTCATTCTTGAGGTTCAAGTTGATAAAGCAGTTAATTTGCTTAAAATTAACTACATAAAATTCATACTGTTTTAGGGGTTATGTAACTCCCAAGAGAAAGTGAATATTCATAACCATGTATCTGTCCTATTTATTCTTTTTGAGTCATCAGTCCTCACAGCTAGTTTTTGAAGCAACTCATTGTAGTTTGTGAAGAGGGGGTGACAATTGCAGTTGAGTAAACACAGCGGAAGCTGAGTGGGCTCCCGGGCTCACCTTTATGTCAGTCACTGGTGTACAGCTGCTCCTTGTCTGCACTAGCACGTGTTGCCATGTGTGCGGAGTGTGCACAGGTCAGCAGCCCATCAGCTGCCTGTGGACATAGACCCTGGAGAAGGAGGATTCTGTTCCCTTGCTCCATTTAGGGAGTACAGAGAAAAGGCCTCCTGGAATCAGGTAGCTGTCTATCTTTTCAGTTTGCTGCCTCAGACATGGGCCTTGGCACTTTTCTCTTGGCTCTGGCCTTAGAGACTGTTCTTTGTATTAAGCTGCATTTGGACAGTTTAATTTACTAATCTATAGGTGGTACTTTGAAGCCAGATAAAATTAAACAACCTTTAGACTTTATCAACCTTTAGTAGGTGGAGGCCTAGAATATCTCAAAAAGAGGGTGCTGTTCAATATCCCAAGTATTTAAAATTATGTCACTGTGGTATTATTTTTTTCTCCTTATTTTATTATTCAGAAAATAGCTCTTATTTTGTAGACCAACAGAATAATTTGGTTTTTATTTAGAATAGCTTTTGTTTAGAGTGCTTTGAGAAAATATCCTAGTTTTGTTTGAGTATGAAAATGGAGGTGCTGTTTGCAGAGGCATGCCTGGGTAGATAGTTCAGTCTGTGATGGTTGCTCTGAGTGCGATTTACAGGCCTTCCCAGCTGCGCACTCTCATTTAGTTTTGGGAAGACAGAATACACTGACTTGCATTGGTGAATTTGGCTGTTAAATTTAATTGTTTAGGTTGCCAAATGGGGAATTTCTTTTATTACAAAGAGCAAAACTGCTAGTTTTTGCTTTAATTAATTTTATTGGGGGGGCCTATTTTATAGAAATTTTAGCTGAACCAAAAATGGAGAATGCCCTTTCTTAGGAATGTTGACTTTTTATTAGAATTCAGTCAAATGTCGGTGTTGTAGTCAGAAACTTGAGGCTTCATTTCCTTTCTCTTATTTTCCTAGCTCCAGCCCGGAAGTCAGTTTTGACAGATCCTGATAAAGTGAAAAAGCTCCAGCAGAGTGGAGAGGCCTTTGTTCAGGATGACTCCTGTGTCAGCATCACAGCGCAGCTGCCCAAGTGCCGGGAGTGCCGCTTAGATAGCCTGCGGAAGGACAAGGACCAGCAGAAGGACTCGCCTGTGTTCTGTCGCTTTTTCCACTTCAGGAGGTGAGCTGTCGGAGAAAGGCCGCCGAGATCTGGGCTCCATTTGCATGCTCTTTCTTCTGTCAATAGGACATCTAGAATGTAGATACTGTAGTTTTACTTACTATGTGTTTGGCAATCTAGAATCTAACTGTATGTATATTCCCTTACATCTTTTCTCATACATCCCGGGCTGGGCTCAGATTTCCTGTATAGCCAAGGATGACCTTGAACTCCTAATCCTTTCCCTCTGTTTCTACAATGCTGAGATTTACAGGCATGTAGAAACTATGTTCTGTTTATGTGGTGCTGGGGATGGAACACTCTACCAACTGAGCTATATCCTTAGCCCTCATTTCGTGTGTGTGTGTGTGTGTGTGTGTGTGTGTGTGTGTGTGTGTGTGTGTGTATAAAACCACATTAAAAATACTTTTCAGATAATTGCCATAGAAAAATGCTGAAGTGGCTGAAAATGACTACAGTTATCTTGTTTACAGTGCACTTTTAGTGTCAGGTCAGAAAACTTGTCTGGGCACACCTAAGCTATCTGAGGTAGTGCAGAAACTGTTGTGAATCGTTACAAAGCATAAGAAGGAACATTTTGATCACATTCATTGTCTGCAAATACTTTGGAATTCTGTATTGTGTGCGTTAGAACTTCCTATAGCTATTTGTCTCTCCCCTCATCTTTCTCTACTTTGAAGGAATGTCTAGCAGGGACGTTGCTGCTCGGCTGAGAGTTAAGGTTGTTCTGCCTGCCGAGCTGCTCTTCAGGAAGGGTACACCAGTGCCCAGGCACCCTGGCAGGTCAAGCCTGTGCTCACTAAGATGTGTAGGCTGGCCTTTTACTCTTTGCTCTAGCTAAGTCAGGTCTTGAACTTGTGGTTTTTCTGCCTCAACCAAAATGCTGGAGTTAAGAGGTATACACCCTCATCGAGTGAGATATTCACCTTCCATGTTGTGGCTGTTTCTGGTTTGGACTCTGTCAAAATTTGCATATTCTTTGGATAAATGAAGTCACTTTGCATTTGCTATTATAGCCCCTAGGGACTTGAATTTTCTCTTTGCTCTATACTTTTTAAGAGGTTTGTGCTTGCAAAAGTAATAGCATCATTGTGGTGTTTTCATACACTGGTGTTGGTGTCCTGGACAAGTGGCTCTTTGGAAACATTTGTGTATCTCATAGGTTCAGAGAATGTGGATAATCAGCACCCAAGCAAAGAAATTGTCCCCCAGCAAAATTTAAAGGTTGGCAGTATTTGACCCTAACAGATCAAGCTCTTGATTTTACATACTCAAAATCAAACCTTAATTAACCTCTTGCTGCACCTGTCTTTTTCTTGCTTCTATAGAATAGTTTGCTGGAACAGTCTTTCCTAATGTCTCCCTTTTCTTCCTAGGCAAGCTTAATTTCTACCTGAAGTCAGCTTTACATAAGCGCCACCACACTCAGTCAGCACTTTCTCCTGTGGCTGTCATGATAGTTATCATATTCTACTTCACTGTATATTTTCTGTCAAGTTCTTAAGCTTCCAAGTCCATATTCAAAGGCAGTCCATAGCCTTTCAAACCATCCGGGTATTAAAGTATTAAAAAGTGCACTCTGAGAATGTGCTGGGCCTGCCAGTGCACTCCTTAAGTTTTAGTTCCTTCTCAGTGTTTCCCTTTAGCAATTTGGGAGCTCACTTGGAGTACACCTGTGAGGTGAGGAGTGTGCACAGCACACACTCGTGAGTCACATCTGTGAGGTCTCGGCTGCAGTGACCGCACAGCACCCTCCTCCCTTGCTGAATGTTAGTCTTGCATCACTGCGTCTCTCTCACTTGCTGCTCATGGGTTCACTGGTCTTGATTTCTTACTGTCTTTGCTGCTAAAATTCAAGTCTAGTGGGTAGAGATTGTCTCTGGAGGCTGTATGAGAAAGAACTTGGTTTGAGTTCAAAACAGTTCTCTCACATGAGAGTACAGAAATCCAGGAGAGGCTTTGTTGGTTGAAATAGTATGTATGTAGTAAGTACAAGTTATAAATCAATTTTGTCTGTTTTCCTATTTCTAGGTTACAATTCAACAAACATGGTGTGTTGCGGGTAGAAGGCTTCTTAACACCAAACAAGTATGACAGTGAAGCTATTGGCTTGTGGCTGCCTTTGACCAAAAATGTTGTGGGGACTGATTTGGACACAGCGAAGTATATTCTGGCTAATATTGGAGACCACTTCTGTCAAATGGTCATCTCTGAAAAGGAAGCTATGTCAACCATTGAGCCGCACAGTAAGAACCTCTCGTAGGGAGGGTGTTTGATGTTTGTCTCCTCATGACACCTAAGTTCCAGTTGCTGGAATTTTCTTTCCACCAGAAGTCTCAGTGCATGGTGTAGTGAGGTTGCAGTTTTCCTTGTGGAACAGGATTCTTCTGAGCTGTTACGTCTGTGGGTGTGTTGATGGGAAAGAAAGAGCTTTCCTTTTTTTGTTTTGAAAGGTCAGTTTGAGCCAGATATGTGAACTCAAAACAGAAGGGAATGAGATTGAGGTCGGTTACAGACAAAAGATTGTTAATTCACAGTATATTTTAAAAACATGAGATCTTAGAATTGCGGACAGCTGTGAGCTGCCATGTGGTTCCTGGGACTTGAACTCGGGACCTCTGGAAGAGTAGTTGGTGCTCTTAACCACTGAGCCACCTCTCCAGCCCTGACCCACTTTAAATTTTAAGTAAGTGATAGTGGGTGTCCCCCCCATACAGAAAACTAGCAGAAGGAAATGTCTTTTAAGAGTATAATTAAGGAATTCTCTCCTTGAAGACCAACCTACATATGGTAGATCTTTCTTTTGTGATCATCTTATTCCTCTTTCTTATGTAATAAGCTGGTTGCATTAGAGAAGGAAATGAAATACAATGAATGATACTGGAAAATGGCACCCTACCAAGAAGGCTTCCCTTCAGTCTTCATAGTAAGAACAGGTGTCCACTATTAGACTGGACAGGCATGCTGAGGGGTTCTAGAGAGCTTCCTGGGGCAGCAGCAGCATGCATCTGGGATGAAGTTAACAGATCAAATAGGGACCTCTAGCACAGGGAGAACTTACACACCCCCGCCCCATGTCTGATTTCAGAAACCTGTACCTTAGGACTAAACGCTCATTGATTTTTGCAGGACAGGTTGCTTGGAAGCGAGCTGTCAAAGGTGTTAGAGAAATGTGTGATGTGTGTGACACCACCATTTTCAACTTGCACTGGGTGTGCCCTCGGTGTGGGTTTGGAGTGTGTGTGGATTGCTACCGGATGAAGAGGAAGAGTTGCGAACAGGGTGAGTGAGGGCAGACTGAGTCTCCTCCAGCCCCTGGCTTTCTGGTTTGTGGTTGGTGGGTTCCTGAAGCACTGGGTGGGCCACTACAAGTCTCTCTTTGCAGGTGCTGCCTACAAGACCTTCTCTTGGATAAGGTGTGTCAAGAGTCAGATACACGAGCCTGAGAACTTGATGCCCACACAGATCATCCCCGGCAAAGGTATTTTCTGTGTGTGTAAGCTACTTCTTGGGTAGCTGGCAAGGGCTGTAGTGCGATTGCCTTTTGACTTTTAATTTTCTTCTGAAAATAGTCAGGAAACATGTTAAAATGTCCCTGTACTTTTTAAGTCTCAGGGACAGTTTTGTAGAAGGAAACAGTATGCATTTGAGGAAGACAGGACAGAAGTGAGGGTGGGACATCCTGCTGCTGAGGAAAGCATTCTTATGGGAAAGTCTTTGTGCTCTATTGAGGGTGAGGTGCACAGTACCCATCTTGAGCTCCTTGCCTCTGTCCTCTGTTGTAGCCCTCTACGATGTTGGAGACATTGTGCATTCTATCAGAGCAAAGTGGGGTATAAAGGCCAATTGTCCCTGCTCCAGCAGACAGTTCAAGTTCTTCTCAAAGCCAGCCTTAAAGGATGATCTGAGACAGGTACCGTCCTGCCATTGTGTCCGTTTCTCCACTAACTACCCTAAGGTTTGTGTCTCTGTGGAACATAAAGACAGCGGTCAGTTTGGGGAGAGGCTCCATTCATTTATGCCTGGGACGGTTGAGCATCTCATTCATACTCTTCACATTACTGTACTTTGTGACTTCTTAGAATGTTTCACATTTTGTTCCTTGAAAAACAAGAACATGAGGTTTAAGTTTTTTAATTTCTGTATTTTTACCTATACAATATCAGGAGAATTAAAGGAATCCTTGAAAATGAGCCCTTCTGTGCCCAGTACTTGATCCCAATGCCTCTTTCTGGTGGTGTGTTACCATCACCTTTTCCTGAGCCTCCTTCTGCCCTGATCCAGACATCACCACTGTGCATTGTGCTTGGGAATCAAACTCTTGGGCATTTTCTAAAACTATTTATTGACGGCAACATGTGCTTAGAAAGATGTGGTGCTTAGTGCCAGAATTAAACTTGTTCTTTTGGTTTTAAGACGAGGTCTCTCTAGTCTCATCTGGGTATGTAGACTGGGTAGCCTCAGACTGACAGAGATCACCTACCTCTGCCTCCCCAGTACTGGTGTGAAAGGCTTGGTGAGCTTGAATTCTTGCTGCCATTTGTCATTTTGGCTCATACACTGGCACAGTGGGAAAAGATACTGGGGACTGGGTACCACTGAAGCACATCACAGGAAGGAGGGGCCAGGACCACACCAGGGATCTGAATAGTCTCCCTTTCCTTTCTGATTATTGTGTAAACTCAGACAAAGTAACACAGTAAGTGTCACACAAGGGACAGAGTAAGTGATGCCTTCTTCCTAGTTGTTGTGTTGGAGTTTTTTGAAGAGCAGTTCATCACATTTAAAGCTTAAGTCAAAAGAGAATCCTGTCTGTGCTGACTTCTGAGCCCCTGGTTTCACTACTAACCTGATTTATGACTCTGTACCCATCTTTGGTGCCTGGTCTGGATTCTTGCTGAGTTCCCAGGGAGAATAGACACAGACCAATCATTTTAAAGGCACTTGGTATATGGGACTATAGGAATATGTCCAAGCCAGTCTGGTGTGTGATACTTGAAAGCTAAAAATGAAAATCTCCACCTTGTTCCTGTTCTGTGTTACTACCAGAAGATTGCTACAGTCACAATAGCTGGGGCTATTAGGTAGCTTTGTGTTAGCTGTGTGTCTCTTACTGGCAGGCTGTTAGGGAAGAAGATGTAAGAAAAGGAAAATGTCAATTTTTAGTTTACACTTAATTTTCCTTTTACACTTACAGACGTCCTTATCTGGAGAAAAACCAACTCTTGGTACCATGCTCCAGCAAAACTCCCCTGTGTCAGAGCCGGCGGCTGTGGGTGGGGAGACAGCCTCCAAGCCAGCCAGCAGCGTGAAACCTACCTGTCCCGCCAACACATCGCCTTTAAACTGGCTGGCCGACCTTACTAGTGGGAATGTCAACAAGGAAAACAAGGGTGAGCCTTTCCCACCTCCTGGAATATTTGAGTACGTTCACAGAGAGACTTAGCAGCTGAAATTGCCATGAGAACAGGACTAGGGATGTTGGAGAATGGAAAGTGTTTCCTGCCGTTATCCAGGTCCACAGCACTGAGAGGGGACCTTACCTCCTCATGGAACATAGGGGAAGCTGAAGTCATTTGGCAAGAATGGAGTGGTGCTGAGACTTTCTCCGTACTACTGGCAGCACATCCACTTACATAGTGGTTCTGGTTACTTTCCCCTTGTTCTTTATCACCCTTCTCCTGACAGACAGTCTTCCCTACAGTTTTCTTCAGTGACTTTTTGTTTTGTGTTTTATGGAGTTTAACTAGGGCTATCTATATAAACCACGAGTTTGAAAGTAGCCGGTAGACTCTATCCAGTGCTACTCTCCTTCTCTACTAGAACCTAGTTCATCAGTGAGTGGCAGGCCCCGTCAGCTGGCCCACCCCATCCCTGTTCCTGTGTTTCCTGAGCTGGGGAGACCTAAGACTTGTTTTTAAGTGATGGTTCACTTGTTGACCTGTCTTGTCCTGTTCTCGGTATGCTGTCCACTCTTAATATGCTTGTTTCAGAATGGCTTGACTGACATAAATACAAAGATGTGGACTTTGGAATCAGATAAAGTTAGATAAGAATTTAGGTAACTTTGCTTTCTGAAAAGAGAAAAATTGAAAGTTAATTCTTTCCTTCTTTCTTTTTATTTTACGTGAATTAGTGCCTTGCCTGCATGTATAACTGTGCAAGGGTGTCAGAACTTGGAACTAGAAAGTTAATTCTTTCATGTAAATGTCTTAAAATTTTTGTGACTCAGATTTCATACCATAAAGATAGGATTTATATGAATGACTACTCACATGTAATTGAACATCTAAAAGTCAAAGAAGAAAGCCATGTGATGAGATGTAGAGAAACTGAGGTTTAACACTTGTTTTATTAAGACTAGAACAGAACTTATTAAGGCTTTCTCCAGCAAAAATGCTCACATCAAGCATGCATTATAAATAATGATGAGGCAGAGGTGTCTCACTGTGTTTTTCAGTTTGGTCTTCATTCCTGAGCTGAGTTGATCGATCCTCTTGCATTCTCAGTAGCGAGGTCACAGGTGGATCCACTATACCTGTCTTGAGTTGTTTTGAAATTGTTTTAAGAGATTCCCTGTACTTGGGGATACAATGAAGGTTCTGTCGTTGCAGTGTGATAACTAACACCATGCACTAGAATATTTTTAAGGCAGTATTTTTGGTGCTTCCAAAATCAGACACTCAATTGTACTTTCTGTTCTTGAGGATCCACCACCCTCTTCTGGTCTTCATGCCCATCAGACACACGTGCAGTTAAAAGACTCACTTCTGTAAAATAAAAGTCAAAACCACATACAGTTTTCTGAGGTTACCCCTGGGTATTTGATGCTGTTTTGAACTCTTCCCGACACACACTAAGTGGTTTCCTTGGATCGTTGTTATGGAAAGGAAGCTAAAGTCATTCTGCTAAGAGAGGCTGTGGGGAGCTTGCCTTGAATGCTCACCTGGATGTTTTGTTTTTGTTTTAGAAAAACAGCCAACTATGCCAATTTTAAAGAGTGAAATCAAATGCCTTCCAGCCCTGCCCTCTTTGAACAAGTCCAGCACGGTCCTCCACACTTTTAACAGCACAATATTGACACCTGTGAGCAACAATAACTCTGGTTTCCTTCGAAATCTCTTGAATTCCTCCACAGGAAAGGTATGTGATTGTTTTATTACTGAGCCCCTTATGAAGTTGAGTACAAGAGTGATGTGAATCGTGTATCACTGCAGTTGCTCCCCTGGCTCATAGGGAGGGATGGGCACTTTGGTCCAGACACTCTTTTGATTTAGTTTTCTCTTCGTTAAACCAAAGTGTGTGTGAGTTGAGGGCTTGCCTCTTGGTCTGGGTTCTCTGGTTTCGTCTCTCTTGAACATGTGATGCATGCTTGTTGCACCATTATAGAGATAGGTTTTTTCCAACAGTAGAGAATGGCATATTTAAAAATGTCTTCTTTATTAAATTCAGACAGAAAATGGACTAAAAAATACACCCAAAATCCTTGACGACATCTTTGCCTCCTTGGTGCAAAGCAAGACTTCTTCTGATTTGTCCAAGAGGCCACAAGGACTGACCATCAAGCCCAGCATTCTTGGCTTTGACACGCCTCACTACTGGCTGTGTGATAACCGCCTACTGTGCTTGCAAGATCCCAACAATAAGAGCAATTGGAATGTGTTTAGAGAATGCTGGAAACAAGGGCAGGTAATGTGGCCGCTGTCCCTCTCCTGTTCTCTAGGAATTCCATTCTTGTCTTCACTTTCCCGCCTCTCTTCCTGCTTTTGTATTTGTTTGGGGTGGATGTCATCAGGATGTCGCTGTGTCGGTCTATATAAACCGATTCCTCTGCACTCTTACCACTCAGAATTTGATTGCTTTCAGCCAACCTTTTCTTGAGGTTTGATGAGAGAGTCAGACCTGAGTGATCTTGTGTAGTCAGCCTCAACAGTGCAAGTACGAGTGACTAAGAAACTGTTGTGATTTGACAATGTACTTAAAAGGAAAAACACCTATCCCACTTTCCTGCCTTAAAACTCACCGGGGCTGGAGATGAATCAGTGGTTAGGAGCTTTGCTCTTTCAGAGGACCCGAGTTTGGCTTGCAACTGCCTATGCCACTATCTTACAGCCTCAAGTGGACATGGATGGCAGGGTATGCACAGAGAGAGGCACACAGATATATGTACATGTCAATTTCAAAGCAAAACAGAAAGAAAAACAGAAACAAACAAACCCTTTGCTGAAGGCAGTTGTGCCTGAGCCACAGCCATGTCATCTTTAATTGGTGTGTTAATCCTCTGTACCTGCTGTCAAAGGCAGCACTGTTGGCGCTTCAGTGTTTCATTGATTCAGTGTTTACGGCCGTGTGGGTAACACTTTTTGGTCTATATGTCATGTTCATACACCCCCTAGCCAGATGCTGTGCCTTGGAGGGCGTCACAGTGATCCTTCCTTTCTCCTAGTAGCGTAAGAACCAAGGGTTTACCTGGTGCATGGGCTAGCCTTTTGGGAGCTCATTACCTATCACAGGACACCTTGCTCAGCCTTGATGCAGGGGGAGGCTTTGGTCCTGCCTCAACTGAATGTAGCAGGCTTTGCTGACTCCCCATGGAGGCCTTATACTTTAGACGGAGGGGATGGGAAGGTAGGGCAGGAGGAAGGAAGCCTGTGTGGGAGCAGTAAGAGGGATATGAGGGAGATCTGTGGTTGGTATGTAAAATGAATGGATAAAATTCTTAATATACAAATGAATGAATGAGTGAGTCCAGCAATTATTATACATCCCAGAGCAAAGAGGGTGGCAGGGGGGTAGTGAGGATACGGCCGGCCACTGTGGGAGGAGGCTTGGAGGGCTTAGCTGTCAGTTCAGGAGCTGAGAAGGCAGAGCTGGTAGAGGTCAGACTTAATCTCCTCCTCCTTCCTTTAGCCAGTGATGGTGTCAGGAGTGCATCATAAATTAAACACTGAGCTCTGGAAACCCGAGTCCTTCAGGAAAGAGTTCGGTGAGCAAGAAGTGGACCTTGTCAATTGTCGGACCAATGAAATCATCACGGGAGCCACAGTAGGAGACTTCTGGGATGGATTTGAAGATGTTCCAAGTATGTATTAGAGATCTTTCGAGGAGCTCGATGTACAAAGAGGGGCTGCAGGAATAGCAGGAGCCTAAGGATTCAGGACTTCATAATTAGCTGTATCTTTCTTGTCTTTGTTTTTACAAAGACTATGCATTTGAACTGATGTGTTGGCCTGCCACTGCTGGTTTTACTAGTGTAAGAGAGCAGTTTGGGGCATAGAGGACTCTGACGGGCCTTCTTGGGCCTGGACCAAAAAGAGGTAGTCTCAACCTCTCTGAGTTTGTGTTTCTGTTCATACTGACCTTAGGATATTAGAGGCTGGTTTGGGAAGGTGGTGGGTAGTTGGGGTGGTGCTGGTACTTTCACAACACTGTGCAAAAGCAAAACCAGGGTTGGGGACAAGTTTTGTGTTCAGAAACCCAGCAGACCTTAATTTGCAGTCTTTATTTTGCTATCTCCAAGGTACACAGCTTTATTTCTTTCTGCTATAAAAACAAGAGTTGGCAATTGGCATGAAGGAGTTAGCAAAGTTGTACAGATAAAAGACTGTATTTGCAATATTAAGAAAAAACTAACTTGGCCTTTTTGTTTCTCAATTATGAATAAAAAATTTTTTATTCTGGTTAATCTTAAGATCGTTTGAAAAACGAAAAAGAAAAAGAACCAATGGTGTTGAAACTTAAGGACTGGCCACCAGGAGAAGACTTCAGAGACATGATGCCTTCCAGGTATGGCCTGAGGTGTAGCTGACTAATTTTGTCCTTCACTTGGTCATACATGGTCTCTCTGGTCATGGGAAGGTAGTTTTTAAGGAGGTCTAAGGCAGCTTCATGGTTTTATTGGTTTGATTTTTACTTATTTTTTTACATTGTGTCTGTACCCTTAGGACATATGTATATTTTTAAATGAAATGAAAAGGGTACTGACTTTAGATTGACCCTGCCCTGAAGATTTACAGGCTGGTTTTCAGGCAGTCCTGGGATCACACACCAGAGCTTACTTACTAACAACTAAGACATCTGAATTGGTAGGTTTCATGTCTCAGGTTGAGCTTCAAACCTTAGAAAGGAGCCGCATAACTAAGGAATGAAGTGTCACCTGAGTCTGGCTCTATGACCTGAAACATCCCAGATCATTTGGACACATTCAGTTGGCACAGGAAAGACATCTGTTCATGACTGCTGTAGTTCTAAATATCAAGGCTAGCCATCTCTCTCTCAGATTTCCTCTTTTGTGTAGAGGGGACAAAAAGTCCTGGAATACTAGAAGTAGAAAAGCAACCTCATTTTGGTAATTCTTGGTTCTTGTTTTAGATTTGATGATCTGATGGCCAACATTCCACTGCCTGAGTATACCAGGCGAGATGGCAAACTGAACCTGGCCTCAAGACTGCCAAACTACTTTGTAAGGCCAGATCTGGGCCCCAAGATGTACAATGCTTATGGTAAGAAGGAAATGTCTAATTGAACATATGGAAATAAAACAAGGTGCTTGTAAAAAATGCTTAGGTTGAGAACAGACACTGCCTTAATTCTTACACATTCTCTCTCTCTTGGTCATACTTGTATGTGTTGCTTTTTACAGCTGCAGTTTTAAGATTGCAATTTTGTTTTTCTGTCTTCAATATCAAACTTCAGTTGCAGACTTCACATTGTATGGTCATTTCAATCTGGTGATATCTAGGTCAGTTTAGCTAGCCTTCTCAATTCTCAATATTAGTTTTTGACATTTGATATTTAAATGCAGTGTTTCCCACTAATGTTACATGTTGCTTTGCAGAAGTCGTGATGCTAGCAGAAATGAGTACCTGATATTTCAAGATCAGTTTCTGACTTGGTTTAACTATTTTAGCAGCAGATAGATCTGTTCCTCCCAGACACCAATAGGTGGCAGTGTCTGCAGAAGTTCTCTTTATGAAAAAACTGTTGAGACTTCTTATGATTTGGAGGGGGAGGTGTAATCCTGGTTCCATCTGAGCTGAAGCTCCTCAGTGTAAAGTCTGCTTGTTTCAGGATAGTAACCCATGACTGAAAAGGGTGGGTTGAGTAGGAGTCAGTTTATCTTTATTTTGTTACAACCCTTCATTTTACCCAGTAAGTAATCACTGGCCGAAACAGCTTGAGGTCATGGGATGCTCTTCCTCCCAGTT
Source organism: Sigmodon hispidus (assembly GCA_004025045.1). NCBI lineage: Eukaryota > Metazoa > Chordata > Mammalia > Rodentia > Cricetidae > Sigmodon > Sigmodon hispidus. The sequence continues at coordinate 83,401 of PVIH01004834.1, forward strand.
CTACCCTAAGTCTCTTGTCATGGTCATTGTCTTGGAGGTCTATGTTTATCATTCTCTCTTATCTATAATTCTAGCAAATATTTTTCTGGGGGCTAGGGAGATGGTTTAGTGGTTAAGAATGCTTACTGCTGTTTCATAGGACCTAGGTCAGTTCCCAGCACCCTATTGTTAGTTCCATGTGTGAGAGCAAGTACACACTAACAAGGCCACACGATAGAGTTTATTTAAGAGAATAGACCCAGGTGGGTGAAGAGGCAGAGGAGCGAGACAGAAGTCAGGGGACAGAGAAGAAAAGGACCTGAGCACATGCTCGCAGTCACTTTTAAGGGAAGGGGCGTGCAGGGGTTATGAGTCATGGGTCCAGGGAGGTGCTTCCGTATGCAGTCATACCGCAGGGTTTACGTAGCCATGCCCAGGGCCGTGCCTCCATGCAAGGTGCATCCCATCTGAGCTGAGTAGGCTCAGCTATGTGGAATGCCAGGAATCCTTACACCTATCAGCAGCTCACACTGCCTGTAATTCCAGCTCCAGAGGAGCTCATGATCTCTGTGGTTACATGTACACATGTGATATATACTCAACACAAATCCATATACACATAAAAAATGTTTTAAAAATACTGAATATTTTTGGAATAGTATTGTTTATAGCCTGTTTTTGAGCTTTATGTTAAGTAGCATCTAACTTTTAAAATATTCTTTATATGGTCGTAAGTAATTTTTGTCTTACCTTTGGCATATAATTGCTTTTTTAACCTATGTTTTGTAGTTTTTACCATAAAAATACCTTTAAACTCTGTAAACTTGAGTGTCTTATGTAAGAGCTCATATGTTTATCATCCAGTGTCAACTACGGTCTGCTGTTTACTACGATTGTTGATTGTGTCTTCCCTTTACATTGTTCCTTTATCATTTTAAAGCACATTTCAGATTCCATGATTTGAACCAAATATCTTAGGTTCCAGCCTGTCCTAGGGCTGGAACTCCAGCAAGGTGGGAACAAAGCATAGCCGGGTTCTAGGGCCGCAGGTTGGCAGGTAACCCACCAGTTGCAGCCTCCCTCAAATGGTAGTCACCAACCAGCAAGCCAAGCCAGGCCTGTGCCTGCCATGCTGAGAGGGGTGTCAGAAATGCCCAGTGGCCACTACACAGGGGAGCTAACTTCTGTGGACCCACTGAACACTGCAGGGGACTGGGGACTCGGTGTGCTTGGCAGTGTTTCCTCCTCCTGAGTGGAGTTAGCTGAGGTTGCAGTGTGTGTGGAAGCAACTCCCAGTGGACTCCTTCAGTGAGCTTATGTGATGTCTTTTGTCTCTGAGACTTCATTAGTTATGAAGCCAAAGCTTGTTCTTAGCTGTTTGTAGAAACGTCCTTTGAGCAAGTCTTACCTGCAGGCCACTTCCACACTATAATTTCCTTGTGTTCTTAGAAATTCTAAGTATCCTGGTACACTGGGCATTTTATTTTTACAGGATTGATTACTCCAGAAGATCGGAAATATGGGACCACAAATCTCCACTTAGATGTATCTGATGCAGCTAATGTTATGGTTTACGTGGGAATTCCCAAAGGACAGTGTGAACAGGAAGAAGGTAAGGTCTAAAATAGGGGAGCAGGGCTGTTGTTGTACTGTCTGAGCCAGGACCTGTGCTTCACACTTGGTTTCTCTTGTTCTAGAAGTCCTTAGAACCATCCAAGATGGAGATTCTGATGAACTCACAATTAAACGATTTATTGAAGGAAAAGAGAAGCCAGGAGCCCTCTGGCACATATATGCTGCTAAGGACACGGAAAAGATAAGAGAATTCCTTAAAAAGGTGTGCTGCTTACCCTGTGCCATGTGAGGAGAGCATAAGAATAGAAATACTATAAATTACCACATGATGCAAATCCATATCAAGTGGATGGGCTGTCAGTGGTTGCTAAGAAACCAGGATTCTAAAAAGGGGAGGCTTTGTCTTCAGTGTTTGTTTTCTATTGTTATACACTTGGAGGTTTTTGTTCTGTCTTCAGTTGAGTTTATCAGTTGTATCTTATTTTTTTTTATTATTATTAAATACTGTCTTGAAAATATGGGAATTTCATAAACCCTGAGCTCCCATGTTCTCAGGACATCACTAGTCTCTTGGTTTTGTTCTGTGTTGGTGAGACCCTGCTTTAGAGAGCAGCAGGGTCGCAGGTGCCATGTGCAGGTTCCTGGCACTGGGAAGATAAGAGTTTTCCCTCTTGAACTTGGTCAGTGTTGAAGCTGCTGGTGCAAACCAGGTACACCTGAGTCATAGAAACATTCCTAGCCCATTTGTGGTCCTGACACCGCTAGAAATCGAATGTTAAGGGGGCTGGAGAGATGGCTCAGCGGTTAAGAGCACCGTCTGCTCTTCCAGAGGACCCGGGTTCGATTCCCAGCACCCACATGGCAGCTCACAACTGTCTGTAGTTCCAGTTCCAAGCAAACACCAAGATAAATAAATAAATAATAAATAAAGTTTTTTTTTAAAAAAAAAAGAAATCGAATGTTAGTTTTAAAGATAGACTCTTCCCACCTGCTGATCACTGTATTTCCTTGATAATGTCACTTTTTTTTTTTTTTAAGAAGTATGCTTTTGCAGATACTGAATGTGGAGTAAAGAAGTTTGATATCTATCTTTGAGACTGTTAAGTATACACAGTTCTCCAATAAGTGCAAGACAAGATGGTTCATAAGGAATCCATTTACATTTAAAAATTGGACCTAGAATATTATCCAAGAGCACATGCAGACTGTCGGAGCCAGTAATAGGCAGGCCGGGTTTCCTTTGTGATCTTCTTGCCTCGCTCTTCTTGAGTGCTGTTTCCGCCAGTGGGAACACATAATTTGATGGCAGGACACCTGTTTACTGACTGCTTGTGTTTTGGGAAGGGAAAACACTCTCTGGTTCTTGGCATTTGCTAAGTTACATGCTATTTTTAATGTATTGTAGGTATCAGAAGAACAGGGTCAAGAAAACCCTGCAGACCATGATCCTATTCATGATCAGAGCTGGTATTTAGACCGATCACTAAGAAAGCGCCTTTATCAAGAGTATGGAGTTCAAGGCTGGGCTATTGTACAATTTCTTGGGGATGTGGTATTTATCCCGGCAGGAGCTCCACATCAGGTCAGAACCAGTTATTAACTTCTGTTTATTGCTTTTCTGCTGTGAAGCTATGGACTGTTACAGCTATGGCTTCATGTTTTTCAGGTTCATAACTTATATAGCTGTATCAAAGTGGCTGAAGACTTTGTATCTCCAGAGCATGTTAAACACTGCTTCTGGCTTACTCAGGAATTCCGTTATTTGTCACAGACTCATACCAACCATGAAGATAAATTGCAGGTAAAAATAGCACCAATTCCTGGCATTTGCTGCCTATGGCTTCACGACCTAGAAGTGACCTTTATAAAGAGTCGGTGTAGTTGGCCATACCAGTTAGAATAGTAACTAACTAGCTTTCTATCTAGTTGATTGACAAAAGCACAAGCTCTCAGCCTCCTCATACTGCTTATGCACTGGAAGTCTTTACTACTGAAGTAGGTAGACTGTTGACCCCTAGTTTAGCCACTAGCCAGTGGTCTGGAGCACAGTGCCTGGCCTTTAATGCTATGGTGTTTGTGTTAAATGCAATGGAGCAGGACTGAATGGACACTGGGATCAGAAAGGAGATTTTCAGAGACGTAAACATGCTGTGTGCAGTAGCCCACTCCTGCAGTCCCAGCTACTTTAATCCAGAGGTCGAGGGGGATTTGAGAGTTTGAAGCCACCCTGAGCTACACAGCAAGATAACAGTTCAAACCAAATTAACTAAATTAATGCATATTGCTTCATATTTGAAAACTATAGTAATTGTTAAAGTCTGATTGGCCAAAACCAGTTAAAGGAAAAAAGAGCTTTGTCAGCTCTCCAGAGAAAGACTGGCTTGTTACATGTGTGGCATACCAGTCTCCAGAAATCAGGGCCTTGGCATATTTTATGTTGAGTATTGACTTAAATTCTCAAAGAATAAAGTTGTATGATTTTAGGTAAGGCGAGGGATTCTTGGTATAATGAAGTAGTCACTTTTTCTCCCCTCTCTCTTTAGGTGAAGAATGTTATCTACCATGCAGTGAAAGATGCAGTTGCTATGCTGAAAGCCAGTGAAGCCAGTCTGGGCAAACCTTAACTCCTGACATTGGAGATGAACTATTGGCAGCTGATCAAACTCTTCAGGCAGGCTTCCTGTGGACTTTGAGATTTCATGTTACCTCATCTTCTTTTTTAAAGTACACCCGACTTGCAAGGGTACTGTCTCTAATGTATATTTCTAGTGTTTACAGACACTAAGTGTGTATATGTAGTAACTATTTACAGACCACGCATCCTTATACTGTGACTTCACCTAGTGCAGATCTTCTACCTGGCTGAAGACCTGTTGGCTCTGAAACAATACATACAGTTATACCCCAGCTGTTTGTTTGGACAGCTCATTCAAATGGATTTTTTATCTCTTAGGGATCACTGCTAAGTTTAATGGGATTTTACTTCATTTTATGTCTGTTGGGGCACCCTCCCACACCCACTAGGGTCCAGAAGAGCAATGGAGGAAGTGACAGCTAATGGTGCAGTTCTAAATGTATTGCATAGGACTGGCATTATATAGCAGAAATAACTACTGTATAATTCTTGGATTAACCATCTTTAGTTAATGGAATTTTAATTTAAATGAAGCTTTGCTAATTTCAAGTGGTAAGCATTTTGCATTAAAATATTCATATAATATTTTGGCTTGGTTCTGTGTTGTTGGGTTTTTTCCTGTGTTTGTACACCTGGAAAATGTAGGCTTAAAATATTGATGCAGGAGCCCTTCTACAAGCAAAGAAATTAGGTAATCATCTTTTTTAGTAACTAATACAGAAGCTGTGATCTGCTTTTGTGAAGAGCCACCATATTTAGAAGTGGGAACTAACCAAAACCCAAGTAATGACTGATAACTGCTCCTGAATAGTATGTTATCTGTCTTCTGGTCCTTTGTGTACAAAGGAGGTGGCAGCGTGAAGGTGACAGTAGCCACCTGTGGTGGGTCCCTCTGGGGCTGCTGTAACTGTAGAAGGAATTGTTCATCAGTGCTGAGTAGACAAGGCCTACAGTGTGGGCGTTAACCTGTGGGCTGAGGGGGAGGTCAGTAAAGAGTTTCTAAGTCTGTAGCAAAACTTTCTGAGGATTTCTTCCAAGCTCTTGTACAGAATTAAATTAATGTGCATTGTTCCTTAGAAGTTAACCACACCACAAAATAGAGTGGAAAAGCCACCTTCAATGTAACAGTTTCCATGCAGAGTTACCGTTCCCATATGCGAGAACCGTTACTCTCTATAACAGGAACCCTCACACCCTCCTATACCCTGGGAAAGTTAGGAGATTCTGGAGTGAGCTAATCCTTACTCTGAAGTCTGCAGTATGATCAAGAAGAGTCTGGGAAATGTGTCTAAGAGATGTTAGGATGACCAGGTGTGGAAAAAAGCTGCATCTAACTTAAAATGAAGCAGAATGGTTGCACCTAGGATGTCAGTGTCGGGTGGCTCAGTGGTTACGGAGGTGCCTCTCAGAACCCACAGTAGAGGAGGAGGGAGCCCAGCTCCATTGCCCTCTGGCTGCACATAAACATCGGCACACATGCCCCTGTCAGTTAAAGGAACAATAGTAAAAGCACGTATGAATCAAGAGTTACGGGAACTAGGTCATTGGAGAAAAAAAGCAAAGTGATAGATAGCACACTGAGTATCAGAAAACAAAAAGGATGCTAATTAGTATTGGAGGACACAGAAAAATGTTTAGTGACAATTGGTTGTTCAGAGGTGTCTGTTTTCCAGTATTTGACATGTTGTCAGATTGAGAAAACAACTAAACCATTGAGGATATATTTTTAAGATGTAGCAATAAGCTAGGAGGCTGGGGGAGTGGAGTCTATGAAGTACAAACAAAAACCTGGACATGGCAGGCTGTACCTGCAAACCCAGTTCACAGACCACAGCCTGACCAGCTTCTGAGCTGGTCAGTGACATTCTCATGACAAAAAGCAATTCAGAACACACTGGATATCTGAATTACCCAGATAATAGTAGATGGGCCGGAAAGCACTCGTTCATGCAGATGGCCCAAATGGCTGCTTACAGCTGTCTATAGTCTGAGATTCAGGGACTGATGATGCCATTTCTTTTTAATCTCCCCAGACATCTGCCATGCACATGCAGACAAGACACTTAGCACATGAAATAATAAACTGTTTAATCAGACGTTTTTAGATTTAAAAATAGAAATTCAGGAAGACACCCCACCATGCAGGAACATGGACTTAACACCAAATAAATGTAATCTAAAAATGGCTCTCTAATGGTGCCCTACTGTACTTTTCAATTTTATCATTTGCATAAGTAATAGCCTTTCAGTAGAAACCATGCCTCGAACGTTATTAAATGGAGTAACATGTAACTAAAGGTATCAATTAAAGAAAAAAAAATCAAAGTGGAACTGAAATATGAAAGTTGAACTCATGAAAAACAATGATTCAGTTAAAGCATACTTAGGATGATGTATACTATGAATTTGCAGAGGTGCTCCATAGAAAGAGAGCTAACAATATACAGGTTGGAGAGGGATTTATTAATCTGTCTTATAGGCTGTAGCCCCACAGTCCACAGCCGTCTTTGACGGAAGGGCCAAGAATCTGGCTGTTCATCTGTGAGGCTGCATGCCTTTGCGGTCACAATATGGGGCTGAAGTCCCAGAGAGTTCCTGGAGAGCTGCTGCTGCTCAGTCCGCCTTGAAATTCTGAAGAAGTTGATATAATACTGAATTCAGCAATAGGATGAGTGGACTTAGCACTGAGAGAGGCCAGGTATACAAAGAGCAAAGCCGTGCTCCACATCTCTCATTTGGGCTGCCATCAGAAGGTGTGACCCAGATTTAGGGTAGGCCTCCCTACTTCAAATAAACTAATTAAGGAAACCCCTCCCAGGCCAGGCCAGCCCAGCACCTTGGAATTTAGTTAACTTCAGCTGTAGTCAAACTGACACCCATGATTGGCCATACATATGAGAAGACTTCACCAGACATGGCAAAAATAATTCATCAATACAACAGTAAGTATTTAAAGGTAAGAAATGTGGTGTTTGCAAAGGTTGAAATGTTAAATCTCAAAGACTAGTTTTTGTTTTTGTTTTTGTTTTTTTTTTTTTAAGTACCAGCTTTCTGTAAGATGCTGGTAGGTGTGCTTGCCTTGCATAAAGCTCTGTGGTAGAGCTGCTGTCTGTGGGGGTCTCTCCTGGCCCAGTCACACCAGTGCTCAGTAGAACAGGGATTTGCTCGCACTGGTGTGGATAAGATAAAGCTGCTGACCCAGGAATCTAAAAAACTCAGAAGCCACAAAGATGTGGCAGGTTAAGTTGATGCTCTGAACTGAGTTTGGAAAATGTTTGTAGAATACAGCTAAGCATTAGAATAATATAGGCCTAAACTGATTTGCTTATTTTTATAAAGAGATGGGAAATATTTAAAGAACTAACCCAGAAAAAGTGATGAGAAAAATGGCCTAAACAGAAATGACTCAAAGCTGACAATCTGTCCTCTACTTCTCAGAGATGGCCTTGACTGGCCTCCAACTCATCCCCACCCACCTCGGCCTGCCAAGTGCTGGGATTAAATGTGAGCATCACAGCTGCTCATCCTCTATTGCTAGTGCTGGATTCTCCAGCTGGGCACTTTATAAAGAACAGGGTGATGTAGCTCAGTTCTGGAGGCTGAAGCCGTGACCTCTGGTTAAGGTTTCACGGTAGCCATGGTAGAGCACAGAAGTTGGAGAGAATGTGAAAGCCAGTGCCAGGGAGAAAGGCATCAGCAAAGCAGGCAGACTTCTTGGAACCCGGTGGGTTTCATGTCAGTTTCACGCAAAATAGAAAATTACAAGTCAGCAGTAGTCCTACAAAGAAAAAAATCCTAGGTAAGAAATAGTGATATGTTCAAATGCAACAAGATGTTAAAAATGGGATGGCAGAAAAACAGAGACCATCTTGATTTTGGAATATCCATAGAAACCAGTGAGAGCTAGCCTCACCCCCCCTCCTCCTTTGACACAGGTTTTCTCTGTGCAGCTGGCCATCCTGGAACTTGCTCTGTACAATCAGGTTGGCCTCGAACTCAGATCTGCCTATCTCCTCCCAAGTCCTGGTAAAAGCATTCGCCACCACCAACCACCCTGCTTTACACATTCTTTTTGAGACATTACCAAACTACAGTTCAGGCTGAATGTAAGGCTGCCGTCAGAAAGTACACACACTCCAGGAGCTGGTAAGATGGTCAGTGGGTAAAAACACCACTAAACCTGACAACCTGAACTCAATTCCTGGGACACATTTGAGCGGAGAGAACCAAGTCCTGCAAATTGCCCTTTGATCATCATACAAGAAATAAATGTGAGAACAAGAGTTGTTGCTTTGAACAAAAGTATAAAACTAAGTGGCAGCACACTGTTTCGTGTAGTAAACTAGTACTTGTTCATCAGTTCTTACAGAAGCTCTGTGCCCAGCAACACCCCACTCTGTTTTGAGACTCTATAGCTCCGCCTCCGGTCACGGAACTTAAGTAGACCACAATGGCCTTAACCCTGGAGTGCTGGGTTTACAGGTGTGCCCCACTGGCCCAGCCTTTCACCTCGGCCCCCACAGCCTCCTCTCCCCACCCTCCCCCACCTTTTCTCCACATTGGTATAGCTTTAAGTTACTATCTACTATCATTTTAATATTTTCTTGCAGGGGAGATGCACAAGTACCAAATGGCTTGTGTTTTTGTTTTCCCTTTATTTTGAAGGGGCTGTTTTACTGGATAGACGCCTTTTCTTTTTTAAACTTTCTTAAAACGTTTATTCCTGGCCACAGTGGTCTGTGATCAGAAAATATGTGTAAATCTTACTGCAGCTCCCTTTACCTATTCTTTAGTGCCTTAAAGATTCTTTTTCTTCTGTGATCTCTACTGTCACATGTACGAATGTAGGGAAAAAGAAATCCACCCTGGCCCTGAAACCTGAGCTATTGAAAGAAACACAACCTGGATCTGGGACATGAACCAGTCAAAGAAACACTTTATCCCTTAACCCAGAACCAAAGAAACATGCCCTGACTTTGAAACCAGTACCAAAGGAACACACTTTGTCCCTAGAATCAGAGCCCGTGAAAAAAAAAAATATGCCCTGGCCTTAGTATTAGAGTTCATAAGCTAAAAAAGGCCAGTGAAAGAAACACAGTTTGGTCCTGAAATCAGAGCCCTCTCTACCTGACCAACAAAACTAACCAATCCCTGAGCAGGAATAACTAACCAATCCCTGAATATCCCTGGAGAAACTCCGCCCCTAAGAACCCCTCTGTCCAGTTGTTGGCTGTTCTTCCCCACCCTGGTAAAGGCAGCCACTCTCCTGGACTCCTGTTTACCAAATAAATCTTTCTCAAAAGTGTCTTGGGTGAAGATTTTCACTCACTGGTACAGAGAACTTGCTGAGATGTCCCTAGAGGACTGAGCCCTTGCAAAGATGTCCCCTTAGGGCGAGTGAGCAAGGTGTAGAAGAGGAGAAGAACCTTGCTGAGACTCTGTCTCTTAGCTGACTGAGCAAGGTGAAGCAGAAAAAGTAACAACCTTTTCCCCGTAGCAGGAGATTGCTACATTTCTTCAGGGGTTTCCCCCTTAGCAGCTTAAAGCAAAAGAATTAACATCTTGGACCGGAGAAAAGCAGCAGAGCTCTGCTGTATTGGCTCTCCCGGAGAGGAGCAGGATTGCTATAGCCTATGGGGAGACCTCCATCCTCAGGTATAGCCTGACTTCCTGAACAGTCAGGATACCTCTCACCCCCTCCCAGAGTTATAACACTCACTTACAATGAGTGTTTAAGAGTTTAGCATGCTGTTGTGGACTCTTTCTGGAATGATCACTCTGACACCAGTGAGAGTGGATGTCACAAGTGGGCTGATGCCAGGACAGCTCCCGAAAGCCCTTGGCACTGCATCAAGTTTGAATTCTCATCTTATACTCTAAAACCACAAAGTGGGGTGAGCAAGCAATCAAGAATCGTCAGGTTCGTAAGGGCGGTGACCTATTGTTTGAGCTATTTCTCCAGGTCACTCTGTCCCAGGTAGCAAGTGAAGTCATGCTTGGCAACGGCTGTCCTGACAGTGCTTTAAGTGAGTCACACTGCTTCACACACACACACACACACACCAATAAATGTGTCCAGTCGGAGTCTCTCCCACCTTACTCTTAGTGCTGTGACTGTTTCTTGGCTAAGTTTTTAAACACTTGGGTTTTCAGGCATTATTTCTTCAAATACCGGCTGTCCTGAGACTGCCATCTGTAACGTTAAGCTCAATGGTTCACACTCTAGACTGTTGTCTTTTGTCTTTTAAGCAAAATACTTGAGCCTAGAAAGCAGGGTAATAAAAGCTTTTTACCGCCCCCCCCCCAGCTGCCTCTGTAACCTAAGAGGCAGCTTGATTGCAAGATGGAGGGTCCAGTGCAGGGATGCAGGGAAGATCACAACTGTTTGCCTAGAGTGAACAGTGTGAGCATTTGGGCTGGAGAGCAGATGTTTCAGAGTAAACTGTTTAAAGTGAGTGGGCTGGGGGTGTACAGTGGTAATTTAGGTTGCCCTTAAATGGGATAAATTTACTGGGCATCAAGTGGTTCCTGATGGGATGGCAGAAAAGCCATTATTTCTGTTACTACACCTAGTTTAGTACCTGGGACAGAGGGGCAGGTTGCAGATCCAAACTGTTTCCCATGATGCCACCAAAGCATATGAGGGGAAAAAGGAATACATGGCATACAGCCAAAAAAAAAAAAGCTCTGCTTAGCACAAAAACAGGAAATGTGAAAATATGACCTGTTTATTGAGTGCTTGAAAGAGAGGTTGTCATTGTTACCTACCTGGCTAAAATTTGATTATAAATATACCAAGTAATGTGCCCAGGGATATGAGCAAGCTAATGCGGTGTCATCTTGTGAAGAAATTTGGCTTACTCTAAACTGGGTGGCATCATTGCAACATGTCAGTCCTTACCAATAGAATCCACAGATTCAGTGCAATCCCAGTAAAAACCAGCAAATTATGTTTGGAATCTCAGTAAATTAATTTTAAAGTTTATATGAAGAGGCAAGAGACCCAGAATCACCAACATAGCTATTAAAATATACCAGGCGTGGTGGTGCACACCTTTAATCCCAGCACTCCAGGCCAGCCAGGGCTACACAGTGAGTCTCAAACAAGTCAAAGGGTGATAGGAGCTGTAGGAGAATTACTGTAATGCCTTTGGCCATCAAGACACGTTTTCCTTTTGTAGCATTGAGAATTGAATCCATATTCGGTAACTGCTCCACCACTGAGCTACACCACCAGTCTTTGGATGGTTGAGTTAGAGTCATACTTCGTTTGAGTTAGGGTCAACATGTAGCTCAGGCAATCCTGCTGTCTTTGCCACCCAAGTCCAGGATGGTGTGTACATGTGTCTCTCACGCCTGCCTTGGGTGACAGAAGGAGGAGCAGGTCAGGGAGCTCAGAGGTAGAGTCACATAATACAATGACTGATTTGGGCACAAAAGGTGCAGTGTGTGTTAGTTCATCATCTGAGACCAAATGCCTGATAAAAATCAAATCAAAGGAAGACAGACTCCTTTGGCTCAGCCTGAGCCCAGGGCCCCTTCATTCCACACATGCCCAGGGTTCCGGGAGGTAGGTCTTCCCAGGCACGTCTCTGTCTCTCTAGAATGCCCAGTGGTGTCTCTCAATCCAAGTAGATAACCATCATTCATGTATGTATATATGTATTTATATAAATTCTCTATAATACTAAAATTCTATATAATTAGACTGGCAGAAAGGCAGTCTTTTCAATGACTGATCCTGAACAACTGGATATCCACATGCAAAAAAATACACCTACACACAGACTTTAACATCCTTTATAAAAATTAACTGAAACTGGATTATAGACCTCAATATAAAATACAACACAAGAGCTCAGTGAAAAAACATGCTTACCTCCAAGCCTGACCACCCAAGTCTGATCTGTGGAACCCACTTGGTGGAAAAGAATCAATTCCTACACATTGTCTTCTGACCTCCAAATACACACCATGGCTTGCATGCATCCCACCACAATAAACACATGTAACTAAAATAAGACAAACTACTACGTAACACAGAAATTTTAAATGATCTTTGTGTGTGTGTTGGTGTGTGTATGTGTTGGTACTTAAGGATTGAACCCAGGACCTTGTACATGCCAGGGCAGTCTACCACTGAGCTATAGCCCTTGTAGTGATACTTAAAAACAAAAAACAAACAAAAAAAAACTACCAAAATATACAAAATAAATCATTGAGAAGCAGGGTTTTATTAAAAGTAAAAACCTCAGCTTTGAGCAACTGCCAACAATGAGAGAACAGACCAGAGAACAGAATAAAATCTGATAGACAATTGGCCTAAAATACGTAAGAGGACCATAAAATTGAACAATCAGAAAACAAACAATCCAGTATATACAATGAACAAACACCACAGTGAGGAAACTCAGGTGGCAAGCTGGGCATGGTGGTAGAGCAAAGAGCTCAAGAGTTCAAGGCCACTATTTCAACATTTTCAAGCAAAATACAGAGAAGCAAGTATAAAAACATGCCCAGCATACTTCAACAGGAATTATAGATTAAGACAAGGTACCAACACAACAGAAATTCCTCCTGACAAATGCTGCCAAGGATGCAGAATGGCAGAATTCTTCCTCCTAAGAGGTGGACAGAGTGTGCTATGCAAGGCTAGTTTAGCCTCTTATAGCACCAAGTATGTGCTAACCACGAATCCCATGGTTGAACTCCCTGGTATCCACAGGAAGTAAAAATTCAGAGGGAGAACTGCTACAGACATTGCCTCAGGTTTAGTTACAATCCCCAAACTGAGAAGCATTCCAGATGCCCTTCAAGACAAGTTGTAGTTGATCCAGAAATTGGAACGTTGCTCAATGAAAAGAACCTAAACACAAGTCATGAATCCATACGGAGGTAATGCTGATTACCATGAGGCAAGACAGTCTGAAAGGCTGGGAAAGGGAAATCCTCGGGGACAGTAAGCAGGCTAATGGATGTCAAGGGATCAGAGAAGAGGGGGGTAAACAGGACACAGGGTTGTTTTGGGTGTAGCAAAGCCATTCTGTACCACAATAATGATGGTCACGGGCCACTGTACTTTAGTATTTGTGAAGACTGCATGAGATCATGCATGCCAAAGAACTTTTTAAACTGTCACACATACAGTGCATCTAAAGCATGTCCTGTCATGTATGTTTCAATGCATAAGGCTCTCACTTGTTAGCTTTTGGTGTTCACAATTAGGCTATGTCCCTGTGCACAAGACACTTGGCTCCAAGGGAGAATGAGGTGGAAGGGTCCTGATCCCAGAGCTGTTTGTTCTGCATGACACTTACCATAGGGAGGAATGACTAACAGCTGCAAGGATGCCTATGTCTACACCAGTGCATGATAGAACCACGCAAACAACACAGTGCATTACCAACATCCATTGGTTAGACAGAGGCAACCGCACAAGAGCGGCCCCAAACCCTGACTGTGAAGATCAGTACCAGTGGCTCCTGAGCAGAAGCCACTTTTGTTGAGTTTCCATGTGCTGATGCCTGGTGATGGCACTTTCTCTTTCCAGGGCCAACACTGAGATATGTAGATCAACACGTTGAGTTCATTCTATATGACAATTACAATGAGACCAAGAGCTAAAGTAGTTTATTGACATCCACTTATGTAGTGTTATACACATACACCAGTAGAGTCCTCAACATTCAATTGACTCTTCTCAGAATTGCTTCATGAGAAAATGGGTTTCTTTGCCCTCTCCCAAGGAAGATACTTCTGCTATTTATGCTCTTGAAAATAATGCATTTGGGAAGATTAACCTAGTGATTATCAAAATCATCATTAGCACACACTCTCATTCTCATTTTGAGACCGACTCGCATACCAACTCTCATTGAGGCAGCCCATCTGGCTTCTACTATGGCTTCACCGAAGCCTGATTCACATGCCCTGTGGAGACTACATCTCCATAGCATTCTTAACTATGGCACTGTGCTGTAGGATAACGCCCTTGTACACTGTAAATATTTGTCACTCAGTTTAGTAAAACCAGGCAGGGAAACCAGATCAGGAGAATTCTGGGAAGAGGAAAGGCAGAGCAGTTGCCAGATGCAGAGGAAACAGAATGAGAATGCTGGACTGAGAAAAGGTACCAAGCCACATACATGGCTAAACATAGATAAGAATTATGGGTCAATTTAAGTGTAAGAGCTAGACAGTAATATGCTTGAACTATGGGCTCAGCAGTTACTATAATATTAAACCCCCAAATCAATTATTTGGAAAGCAGCTGCTGGGTATTTGGGAATTGTTGGTGCAACAGAAACGGCTGACTACAATACTCAACCTACTGAAAACTTTGTTCAAAACATAGGCTGTTTATACTCTCAATGTGCCTGACCCTAACCAACTGTGCTTCCAAATTATGTTGGCTATTGAAGCAGGTATAGATCTGATACGCTTCTAGACAGTTGTCTTCTTACGTTGTGTACTCAACATACATATGACGGAAATTATCAAACTTCTTGAGAAAAGTGCTGACTGACACTATGTAGAGTCAAAGGGTCTGATGCTAAAATTAATAGACAGCAAGAATAGCAGCAATCTCATTGACTTATACTCTGCTGTAGGACCTACCCAAGGGACTTGATTTGGCATTCAACACTAGCAAACAATCATGAAGAACATCAAAAAGTTGGACAATTTCTATCATTCTGTGTAGTCTTTTCCTCCCTAACTCGTCATGCAAAGACAAATTATCATACAGAATAAGGATTATTCAATATCCTCAGGGTTGGCTGACCCCTGGATTTATGATGGTTGTTTTTGGCATAACGTAGGTAGGTCTGGGTCAGCTTCACTTTCAAATTCTTATTGATACACCACAGAATCAACCTTAGAGCTGAGCACTATGCTGACAATACTGTTATTACTAATTCTGTTGCTCAGCTTAGATTTTTCAGGACTTCTGATAGTAAAAACAGTGTTGGACCATAGCTTGTGGAGAGAGGAAGATCACATCACTTTACACCCATCAGGTTGCTCCTTCAAAGTCTGGCCTGAAGCAGAGAACTTTAAATTGGTTTTGAAGGTTTGGCTCATCATGAACAATGTGCCCTTTTGCTTGGATACTGAATTTATCTGGGGTCAACAACTTGAAGCATGAACAGTTCTCACAATTATCAGTGATAGTTTTAGGGGTTGCTACAGCCCTAAGACTCTGGCTGGGGTAACAGTGAAAAGAATCAACTAAGGGAAGCCAAACTTCAAGAACTTGGGGAAGAAGAGATTGGCCGGCTGGTTTTGGATCAAGACTGAGGCCCAGATTTTTAAGGACTTCCATAAACAGAAATATGAGATTGGATACAAATAAAGGTCACCAGGGCTACTAAGCGTGAAAAACTGCAGCAACTGAGCAAAGTGGCTGGAGGCTACTGCTACAACCAGTTTCTGCTAGTGTCCAGAATTTCCTCCTCCAGGTCACATCACTCTACCAATAATCCTAGAGTGAAAAGATGCTGTGATCTTGAAGCAAGATCCTGAAATATTAGTGGAATTTTGGAGTGTGTGTGTGTGTGTGTGTGTGTGTGTGTGTGTGTGTGTGTGTGTGTGTGTATGATCAAAAGAGTCAATGCCAGGGAGTCCCATAGAATCACATTCTGAATTTCCTCTACTGGGCTCTAACTCAGAAGAAGACAAAGAGGAAGATGATGTGTTGTTATCTAACAGACTCAGTGCTCTCGGTGTATTTGAAGGGGCACAAGCTGTTGAACCTCTTCTGATGAAGAGGCAACTGAGTCACATCCGGTTGACAGTGTTGAAATACTTCACAAAGTAAACCAACCAGCTTCTCTTTTTATGTCTTTAACATCACAAGATTCACAAATGCAAACAAAGCCAACTCCTTTGGCCTTGAGCCCTAGAATCCTTGGTACCATCTTTGAAACACGCTAAAGAAGCAGGTTGCCACGGGCAATGTTCAGCTTATGGTTGCCCCCTTCTTATCCTACCCAGTCATAAAGCCCATTGCAGTTCACTTGTTTCTTCATCATCACCCTCCACCAGATCCCCTAAGCTGTTTAAACCCAAAATAAAGGTCATCCCTCTGTCCGTTTCTTTAGAGGGAAAAAAAAAAAAACTATGCAAGATCTTGAAACTGAATCTCAAAGCATAGTTAACCTTCATAGTTTCCTTGATGACCTAAGTCACCATTATAATTCAACTCAACAACCCCACAATTCTGTGCTGCATCATGGTTCCACCCTCCAATATCCAACAACTTTGGAGGGACCAACTGTTCCCTTATGACACCTCAAGGATGGAAATGTGGGACTTCTACCTCAGTGAGTGTTGATGGTCAGGAATTGGTAAGGGGTGAATTGCTTATTGATGGCCGTTTTGAATTTTGTTTAAATATCTTTAGTCTGTAGCTCAGAAGTCGGGACTAACTCACAGTCTTTATATAGCTTCAGGTTGTCTACCTCACTACCTTTTATGACTTAAGCACTTTGCTTTCTTGTTTACACTGAGCAGGCTGCCGTAAGAAACTAAAGGGAAGGCTTTGAACTCCTTCAACTCCAGTTTTCTCCCTCTGCTCCCCTTTCTGGATCTCTCCCTTCATTCCGTTCTTGTGGGTTTTGCATACTGGAGGGATCTTGCTTCGTTTGGGTTTCTGTCAGGGAAGACAGTAATAGGTATGTTTTGCACTTTAAGGGTGTCTGAATTTGTTGATTAATAAAAAAAGAGAAAAGAATGCATTTGATTACACCACCTTCATAAAAACAATCTTTAAGACCTCTGCAGACAGTGAAGATATACTAGCATAGAACCCTCTCCAAAATGCAATGCTTCACAACAGAGGTGTAGTGCAAGAGATAAAGGAAATGGTGATTCCTCAGAGGCTGTGTCCACACCTCAAGGAAGGCACCAGAGAGCTGAGGCCCCAACTGAGTGGGCCTAGCTTCGGAGTGTGGCCAGCCGGGACTGCATGGCCTCCAGGTCCTCTTCATCCTCCTCATCCTCTCCCTCTTCTGAGGCAGCCATTGCTCCTGAAGGTTCAGGCTCAGGAAGAGCATCAGTTACTTTACTGGGTGCTTTGCCCAAAGCTCCTGAAAAAGAGAATGAACAGCTTAAAGCACACTGCTTAAGGATCAAAGTCCTCAGTCTTCCCAACCTCCTCTCATTCAGGACCGGGGCAGTGGAGCTGCTGTCTAAAGTAGAAATTTGCGTACTCTGACAGTGACATCACAGCTCAGAGAAAGACAACAATGCAGGTGGACAGATGGACTTGTAATGCTGTTCTTGAGTGATCCTGCCTCAGTCTCCCAAGTAGCTACTACCACAGGAGTAATACTATATCTACCCTAAAATCATAAGGATTTTAGTTTCTAGACTGTAGGATAATGCTTTTGTACACTGTAAACATTTCTCATTGTATTGGTTTAATAACATGCTGACTGGCCAGTAGAGGCAGGAAGTAGAGGTGGGGCAACTAGGACAATTCTGGAAAGAGGGAAGGCAGAACAGTGAATGCCAGTCAGATGCAGAGGAAGCAAGATGAGGATCCTGCACTGAAGGAAAGGGTACCAAGCCATGTGGCTAAACATAGATAAGAATAATGGGCTAATTTAAGACACAAGAGCTAGTTAATAATAAGCCTGAACTAGTGGTTCAGCAGTTACCACATTAGGTCTCTGTGTGTTTATCTGGGACTAAGTGGCTGTGGATCCAGCCAGGCAGGACAGAGAAACCACTGACTATACTATCGGGCATGGTAGTATATACTTGAATCCACATGCTTTGGAACA
Source organism: Sigmodon hispidus (assembly GCA_004025045.1). Classification (NCBI taxonomy): domain Eukaryota; kingdom Metazoa; phylum Chordata; class Mammalia; order Rodentia; family Cricetidae; genus Sigmodon; species Sigmodon hispidus. The sequence goes on from PVIH01004834.1 coordinate 101,377, forward strand.
CCAGGGTTACTTTAGCTCAGGATTTTGGAGCCATCTTGGGCAAAATAGTGGGACTACATCTCAAAAAAAAAATTAATTCTGAAACTCCTAATTTAAATTCCTAAATACTACAGATAATCTAATTTTTAATTTCTCTGAATAAAGTTTAATTGTTAAAGCTAGACTGGGTGGCACAGGCTTCTAATCTTAACTAATGGGAAGCTAAGACCATAGGAGAGAAAACAAGGTTTACCTAAGCTACAGAGTGAGTTCAAGGCCAGCATGAGCAACTTTATGAACCCCTATCTCAAAATAAAGGCCAGGAACAGAGCTCAGAGGAGAAGTGCTTGTTTCATGTGTGAGGCCCAGGTTCAGTTCCCAATGCCACAAGGTCAAACAAGCATAGTGTTAGCCAGGTGTAGGGTGTATGCCTACAATCCAGTATTCTAGGTGTGGATGTATGCCTACAATCCAGTATTCTAGGTGTGGGTGTATGCCTACAATCCAGTACTCTAGGTGTGGGGTACATGCCTACAATCCAGTACTCCAGGTGTGGGGTACATGCCTACAATCCAGTATTCTAGGTGTGGGGTGTGTACCTATAATCCAGTGTTAGCCAGGTGTAGGGTGCACACCTACAATTCAGTACTCTAGGTGAAGCAAGAAGAGTGTTTGAGACCATCATGAACTATAAAGCCAAGACACTTCAAATACCAAAGCAAATCCAATAAATAAATAAACAAAATAATCCAAACTATTTCCAAATTTTCACAAAAACTTTTCTCAAAATACCTTTTCTTTCAACAATTTAAACAAAAATTAAATGCCACCATTTTATTAAGCATAAAATTCAGAAAACCCAGAATTAAAAATAAAGCTATAACGCTCCCAGAAATAACTCTTTTTGTTTATTCCTATTTTTAAAACAGATATGTTTCATACTAAAGTCAGAGTTATACTAATTCAAGTCTGTAACAGTTGCTTTTGCTAATGTGAAAATTAGAAACTAAAAATTCTTTGTTCCTTGAAAACTGGTATCACTTTACTGTACATTCCTCAAGAAATACCTTGTATATTCTAACACAGGAAGAATGCAGGTATAGCCAATGCTAGCTGACTGGGAGGAAGGGGTGAGGTGGGAAGCGTTGGAGGGCTCTCTTGGCCATACCTGCTGTGATTTCAAAGAGGATTCTGTCGATCTCCATTTCTGCTGCTTCTTCCATTTCTTCCTGATCATCCATGCTTTCAAATGTATCCTCTAACATCTCCTCTATGATGCCAGCCTGAATAGAGAACAAAATGGCAACTCTCTCAATGTTACATCTGTTTCCAATACCTGTAGACAGCACCCAGAGGGATCTAGTCTCTCGGAGTCTAGATCACCTTTCCCAGTGACAAGCGAATAGGTGGAAAGGAAACACTGGAAGATGGCTTCTCTGCAGACAAAGACCGGAAGGGAGACAGCTCCAAGTCCCCAGGGTTGGAAGGTGCACTACGGGTAGTGGAACCCACAGTATGGCAGCAGTGCTCAGGGGCAACCTCTGAGCTGCTTAGAAAGCAACTACCCTAACACTGCAAACAGAAGCCAAGGGCTGAAACAGGATGAAAACTGGTTGGAACCACAGGAGACAACAGGATAACAAAGGCATGCACAGGAAGGAAATCTGGAAAATGCTCAAAAAACATCCCAGTATTACAGGTCGCAGCTGGCGGAGTAAGGCTGATCTGGTGGGTGGGTGCCCTGACCACCTTTTCCTAAGTGAAGTCAAGAGTTCCTGACCTACAAAGCAAGGCCAATCATCTTACTGGAAGCCTGTGCCTGGCAGCCAGCCTTCTTTTTCAGGAAGTAGCAAGGAGGTGGAGAGATGGCTCAGTTGGTAAAGTGCCACAAACTTGAAACTTGGGGATGTTTTCAAATCCCCAGAACACACTTAAAAAGCTAGGCACTGACAGCCCACATCTGTACCACCACTTCAAGGACAGAGGGCGGTGTCTGAAGCTAACTGGCCAGCCTGACAAGCTTAGTTCAGTGAGAGCCTGTCCCAAAAAAACAAGTGGAAAGTAACAGAGGAAGGTACCCAATGCTGACCTCTGCTTCCACGTGCACACAGCCACAGCCACACAAACACATATATAGCATCACGCATCAGTGCTCACATGGGTACCCCCCACCTTTTAAAAAAGAAGAAAATAGCAAGGGACCATTGTGAGGTGCAAACAAAAGACTCTCCAAAGCCCTGCAATTGTCCTGCTTAACAGTGTCCCCAACTCCTGATGAGTCCATTCAGTGTCTGTTAGCAGAGCAAAAGGGCAAAAAAGCACCCTCGCATGTCAGAAAGGAGTCCCAGATAGCCAGAAGGAGCCCTTCTTCTTGCTCAGTATCCTTGCAAATAAAGAGGCATAGCTCCTCTGCACAGCCTGGAGCAGGTGACAGTGAGGACACTGGCCTCTGCTCCTGTCCCAGCTATCCCCTTACCTCTAGTCTCTGTGTTCCCTAACCTGACATGTCTCTCCATGACATGGATCTGTTAGTGCCCAGCCCAATGGTAGCCCCACAGTCTAGCTAATTGGAAGTTATTTAGATGTGTTCAACAAACAGCACTCTGGAGGCTGTAGCATGAAGATTCTTTGTAGCATGCATCAAACAAAACCCCACAGACTAAGTAAAACCAAAAACTCAAACAAAAAAAATAGGATCAATAAATAATTGTTAATTGGTTAAAAGAACTTAGCAGAATCCAATCTATAAGAGCCCCCCTCATTCTGGAGAGTGAAGTTTCATTTATCTATTTATTCATTTATTCAGCAATCATTCATCAAATTCCTGGTCTGTAACAGAGCCAGGTATTGGGGACAAATGAAAAGTCTAAGAAGAGCATGTTCGTACTCTTTTAAAGCTGAGTCACCATGACAGTCTCAGTGGCTAGAATCTACACTATACAAGCTTCCTTCAAATCATACTTTTAAGTGTTCATAAACCACTGTGAAAAGGAGCTTCGAGGTTTGTTTTTGTTTTAATAACTCATTCACTCATATTCTAGTGGCTACCTAAGTTAAAATGTGTAGGCCTGGAGTCACTCCAAGAATTACTCCATCTTCCACCTCTAATGCATAGTGATCTCCAGCCTGAATACATACCACATATAACCGTCCTGATCCATTCCCTGCTAACTGCCATTACCCAAGCACTTTCTTTCTAAAGAGTTGGGCCCCGGGTTTTATATTTTCCTATCTGTTCTTCCTTAGCCCCTTCACACCCCCTCTGCCTGTCCACAGTGGCCAGTGAATGGTCCATATTCACAGATAAAACACTCTGGGATGTAGGAGGAGATCGGCATACAAAAACAAAACAAAACAAAAAGTCAGTGTGCCCCGTGTCTCAATAAATTCTAGTCACACCCCATTCAGGGTCCTCATACCCCAGAGCTACACCTCTGTGCTTCCCCAAATAAATCTCACTACAGTGTATACTCTTAGTTGTCAGATCACAGGTCTAAACTAAGGAACAGCACTCACAATGAGGGCAGACACACCTGTGGTCCAGCTCCAGACTTACTTATAACCCAAGAGATCTTGGGTTGACTGGCAGCTTCAAGACTCAATGCCTTGTGTAAAAAACTCCAACAAAGCACCTGGAGAACCAGACAGACCAAACTGTCATGTGCTGTATCAGCTGTGGTCCAGTAACTGTCTCCTCTGTCTCTGGCCCTGTCTGGAGGCCACAAGCACAGTTCCTGGCACTCCCTCACCCTGAGGTGACAGGTAACCTATGTACTTTCCAAATGGTTCTCAGTCTCTCCTTTTGTGGTTAAAAAACTGCTGCCTGTAGGCTACATCTGGTATTTCCTAAACAGAGGATTTGGGCCACAGTCATTTCTTTAAGTGCTATTTAGGGCTGCTTTAATATTGATGGGCAAAGTGGAGTGGTTACAAGGGTAAGTATAAGGTATTTGTTATCTAGCACCACAGAAAACGCAATCACCTCCTTGGACAGCATCACTACCACCACCAGAGCAGAGCGAAAATGAATGTTTGTGCCCCCCGCCCCCATCACTAGATGTTCCCCCTCTGGAGATCTAGGCATGCTTGTGCTTCTTCCTAACACATACAATTCCACTCAGTCTCTGCTATGCTTTGCACAAAAATGGTTTCAAGCAGATAACATCTGTTCCTCTTCTCAAAACACTTGTGGGAGCAGCTGCACTCTCTCCAGTCACACCCACACAGCCACAGCCCCAGCTCGGAGGACCTCTCAGTGCTTTGGAGAGAAAGCACAACTAGCCCAATCACCTTCATCATCTCTTTGGACAGCTCCCGCATGGTGGCCTGGATTTCTGGAATCTTCACAAGACTCTGCATAGCCTTCATCACTTCTGTGCTCTTTTGCAGGGAACCAGCTACTCTTAGGACCGCTGAAAAGGAAAGGCTGCATCACCCAGGATTGTTCAAAAGACAGAATGTGGGATGAGGGAGCCTGTCTCAGGGCTGCTCCAGCGGGGACCAAGACACTTACTGACACACCTTTAGGACCTATTACTGTGCCAGATATCAGAGGGTCATTCTCTGACACTGAGTCCTACCTAGGTATGACAGACAGTTTTAAGGTCATCTGCAAGGAGGGGACATCGGTTAAAGACCAAGCTGTACACAAGCATGTGGAGCATCTTCTTAATAAGTGACTGACTGGTGGGGGAAGGCCCAACCACTGTATCGAGTTGTGGTGGTGCACACCTTTAATCCCTGCGCTTGGAAGGTAGAGGCAGGCAGATCTCAGTGAGTTCAAGGCCAGCATGGTCTACATAAAGAATGAGTTTCAGAAGGCCAACACTGTTACAGAGAAACCTGTCTCGAAAAAAAATAAAAACAAAAAAGAAAGAAAGAAAGCTGAGTAATCAGCACCCTCGATGGCCCCAGCATCAGCTCCTGCTTCCATGTTCCTGCTCTGCTTGAGTTCCTGTCTTGACTTCACTTGATGATAAACTGTGATGTGGAAGCAAAAGCCAAATAAATCCTTTCCTCCCCAACTTGTTTCCTGGTATTTCATCTAAGCCAAGCAATCCAAATGAAGACACTAGGGTATTAAGGTGTGAACTATCTGAGCAGTCACACCAAAGGCACTGTGAGAGTGGCCTAAAGGTCTGCAGCTGGCTATTAGGGAGGGAGCCTTAGTTTGACACCTGGAGACAAGGTGCATATGAGAGAGGCAGGGTTCTAGACTGAGGTTAGGATGACAGGGAAAAACAGAAGGCTCCCAGCTACCCAAGCAGAATCTCCCACCCTCTAGATGATGGACAGAACCTACTCTGTGAACAGTCTGATGCTGATCCTCAGAAGAGTGAGATAAACAAGGTAAAACAAAGTATGTTTACGTGGATCAACATATAGCTATAGTTCTTTGCTAGGGGAAAGCTTTCACATCTGCATAGGGTAATTTATCTGGGGCGACAGAGCTCACTCTGGTGATGAGGATAGGGGAAGAGTTTATAGGCTAACCAACCTAGCAACCACCCCAGTCTAGAACCAGGGCTGTGAGTTGGCCCATCCCATCATCCACCCCATCTATGATCTACTGGAGCATGTGAAGATGAGGGGGCTGGTCCTACAGACCAAAGCTGTAAGATCTCTACAACACAGGGCAACAACAGGACATCTAAGAGGAGTCTGCAATGATGTTGTAGCAGAAACCAGAGGCCTCAATCCAGACCAATGACTCATTGCAATGAACACTTGCAGGTAAGATAATGAATTAAAGGGTATATTGTGTGACTCACTGTGTTACACTACAGCTTCCTCAACAAAACTATTCTTTTAAATTTTTTTTTATCTTGGGGGGGGGGAGGTTGTAAAGGGCAGAGGACAAATGAGAAGGAAGGGAGATGATTATGATTGAGATGTATAATGTGAAATCCACAATGAATCAATAACAAGTTAAATTTAAAAAAATCAACATATAAAAATCAGTAGTAGTTCTTTTTACTTCCTAGCTTCTTGCCAATGTTTTATTTTACCCAAAGCTCCAAGCAACAGGGCCAGGTAACCAAGGGTGAAAACCTCAAGAACCATGAGTCTGGAGAAAAACAAATCTTGTTTCTATGGACAAATAATGGCCCACTAGGAAAAAAAATTCATCTACAACAGAAACATGATAATTTAAATATTTAGGAACTTTTATCATAAGAATATAAATTAGTACAACTACTATGGAAAGTAGTATGAAGGTCATCCCTACTGGCACACACCCCTAATTCCAGCAATTAGGAGACAAAACAGGAGAATCACCCTAAGCTTGAAGTTAGCCTAAACTTACATGGTGAGTCCTAGGCCACTTCAGCTACATAATAGCAAGGTTACAATGCAAAACTGTCTTTGTTATGGCTGCTATTATATGATGAAATACCATAACCAAAAGCAACTTAGGGAGGAAGAGAGTTTATATGGCTTATATATCCTGAGTCATAGGATATATCAATGAGGAAAGCCAACAAAGGAACTCAGGAAGGGCAGGAACCCAGAGGTGGGAGCTGATGTAGGCCAGGGAGGGGTGCTACCTACTGACTTGCTCAGCCTGCTTTCTTATAGAACCCAAGACCAATAGCCTAGGGGTGGTACCTCTCCTAGGGCTGGGCCCTCCCCATCAATCACTCATTAAGAAAACACCTTACAGGCTTGCCTACAGCCCAGTCTATTGAAAGCATTTTCTTAATTGAGGTTCCCTCCTCTTGGGTGGTTATAGCTTGTATCTAGTTGACATAAAAGTAGGCAGCACAAAACGTCAGTCACAAAAGACAAACAACAAAACAAAAACTCACAATAAAATAAATAAAAGTTCTTAAAAACAACTAAGAATATGTGACCTAGTAATCCCACTTCCAGGTATAGTAAAATGAAAATGTCAAAAGGTTATCTGATTTCCCATGTTCACTGAGGCCTCATGATACTCAAAATACTGAAACAAAGTCATCTGCTCATCAACATATGAATGGATAAAGAAAATGTATAAACTTGTTTGGTTTGAATCTGAAGTTTGACTTTTTTCCTCCCCACCTCCACCTTGACCCCCAGCCCCAGACCCAACCTGCTTTGGTTCAGTTTTAAATGCCAGCTGCCTAATACGGGCACTACTTGGAGGATCTAGAAACTTGAGGAACTGAGATCTGCCTGGCAGACGTGGTTACTAAGAGAGGTAAGTTAGGTTAGGCACTGGTTTTTGTTCTCTGCAACCTCTCTACTCCAGCATGCTGTGCTCTGTCATGCCTACCATAACGAATTGAAATATCTGGAGAGTCAAAACAAACCTGTCACTCATATGGCAGGTATCTTGGTTACAGTGACACCAAACTAATACAACACAGCAGAGCATTACACTCAACCTTAAAGGGGGAGCAAGTCCTGTCACTCCTAACAATATGGATGAATCTGGAAAACATACCGATCAGCAGAAAACAGATGACACACACACCACCTACATGAAGATGCTAATGAAGCTGAGATCACCGGACAGAACAAAGGCTCCATCTAATGGTTTCAGAAGAACCCAGGCAGGAGGAACGTTCAGGGGATAAATGAGTACTGCTCACCAACAAGTGTCACAGAGCCAAGAGCAATTGCTTCTGAAATATACTTTGCACAGTAGGGGACTATAGCTAATAATAATATATATTTCAAAGTAGATATAAAGTGGAGCTAGAGGCACAACCCAGTGGCAGAGGGCCTGCTTAATATATGCACAGCCTGGGGTTCAATCCTCAGCACTGTAACAACATCAAAAATCTAGGCAAGAGAGAAAATGAATATGCTAACTGACCTAGCAAATCAAAACCACATTTATCCTGGAAATATTTATAACTGTGGTCTGTTAATGATAAAATAAACAAATACATGCAAGAAAATATTTCCTTTGAGGTTCTAGACTTACATATATGTACATATATATATATATATGTGTGTGTGTGTGTGCTTGTTTATAAAATAAAATAATGTCAGGCTAAAAGCAAAACCCTGCAGAGTAATTCAGATGGTGTTCTAAAAGGAGCTATGGGGAATACGGAGCTGTGGCCTCACAGGTATGATTCTTCCTTCCAGAAAGAATCCCAGGGATGACAAAGAGAACTACATTCTGACATGTGGTCACAGAACTGTGATTATTCACAGGAAGTAGACAATAGCTGTATCTATTTCAAAACCACACAGGAAACTGGAGAAGCTGACTTCCCAGAACAACCTATGCCAGAAGAAGAGCCCCAATGAGGCAGTGACCTTCCACTCACACAGTCATCTTCCAGGGACAAAGATGCCATAAACCTGTACTATGTATATGTTGCCTCACAATGTCACCCAGATGGACAGAGTGACCCCACCCTCCTCTCCTGTATCAATTACAGGTTCAGTATATAAAGAAAAAGGGGCTGATACCCAAACAAGGTATGAACATCCATTTTATAAATTTCTGCTGTATTTTTAAGTAATAAACCCATACTCTAGGTATTTGGATATGCGCAGCTGTTCTCTAACTTTTGTTGGAAGATGTGTTTAAGGTTCATTCACTATAGCCTATGTCAGAGTTTTCTTTCCTTTTAAGGATGAGCATTGTTTTTATGTGCATGATCTATGTCCACAAGTATGTGTGCATATGCATAACCTGGACACGAGGAGGTCAGAAGACACTGGATTTTGTCTTCTATTGCTATTCTCTTTATTTTTTGAGACAGGGTTTCTCCCTGAACATGAAGCCTGCTATTCTGGCCAGCCAGAAAGCTCCTGGCATCTGCCTATCTCGTAAGGTCCTCATGACCATGCTCAGCTATTAATGGATGCTGGGAATTCAAACTCATATTCTCTTGTTTGTACAGCAAGAGTTTTTGCCCACTGAACCATCCCTTTAGCCCCAAAGCTATACAGTATTTTAACAAGTGTAGGAAACATTTTATTTATCTCTCCATCCACCAATGGGTATTGTATTGCTTCCACTCTTTGCCACTACAAATCACTAGGAACATGATAGTATACATACCTGTTTGAGCCTCTGCTTCCAATTCTCAAGTACACACCTAGAAGCAGAACTGCGGATCAGATGGTAACTGTGCTCCTACCCCACCTTTGAACCTCCTTTTTACTTCTTGCCCGCAATCAAAACATGCTCATCATCTGTCTTTTTCTGCAAGCAGCTGCTGTCAGAAAGTTGTTGCTTGCCAAGCATCTAATCATGACAGTATATTAATAGCTAACAGGGTTTAACATCACCCACCTAGGGATAGCTACATTTTAATAGGAGAACATCTGAAAGGAAACAAGAATCACTTCAGAACAGACACAGGCTGTGGCTGGGATGCAGGACACTGGGCCCAAAACTGACAAACAGCACTTGGGAGCTCTGGTTCTACTATTTCCTTATTTTTACTCCTAGAACAGACATTTCCCTTTGCTTCTGTCTTGGGTTCCATCCCCTTACCCTCAGCTGTATTAAATCTCCTAGTATACAACACTCCTCCAGAGCCACTGATATCTCAGAGCAAGCCCATCAGTCCCGGGTGGAACCTTCCTTCCTGCCGTAGGCACGTTCTTGTGAGTTCTCAGTGTCCTTCATTAATGCTCTGCAGTATCGCCAGGGTCCAGAGCGCACAGCACCACCCTCAACTGTTTAATCTTTACCACAGCTTTCCACTCTGTATCCAGTTCACTCTTCCATTCGCTGACTCAGACTCTCCTTCCGTTTCCTCAGGCTGAAAGGCCTCCATCGTTAGCCTCAGACTTCCCTCCACCTGCAGTCTATCTACTCACATGCCCACAAAATGAAGTTAAACCCCTCAACCTGACTCAGAACTCTGATTTCAATCTTCCCTTCCAGCCTCGCTTCCCAACCTTTTCCCTAGTGCACTGCTGTCAAACTGTCTCCTGAACACAGCCTCAAATATTCAGCTCTTCGTGCACGGAATCCTTCCCTTCCAGCTCCCCGAAATAGCCCACCTTTCAACTCCCACTGCCCTTATGTGCACTGCCAATACGGCATGTGCACCTGGAGCTCATCTTTAAATCCGGTCTCCTAGCAGCTGTGAAGACAATGCCCTGCACCTCACCGGCCCTGCTCAGCACTCCAACTTCCCATGGCCTCCTTAGAGTCACAGTCTCCTGTTCTCTCTGCCCCCAGGACTTCTACACGTACAGCTCTTAGTTTGGAGTAAGTCCCCTGTCCCACTCCCCACACTCAGCTTCCGATTTCATTAGGGCCTGAAAGACACACGCCTCTGTGATTCTTTCTTCCTCTTGACAGCCTTCTAGATTTTATCAGTTATAAACTTATTGGTTTGATCAAGCTTATTGTTTTCTCCTTAAATTTATTCAAATTATTTGCTTTCTATTCTATTCTATTCCTAAAATTAATTGTGCTTGTACCACTCACAATTTTAATTCCAATACCAAAAAATGAAAGGGGACCCAGTAAGATGGCTCCATGTGCAAAGACACCCACTGGCAAACCTGATGACTTCAATTCCATCCCCGAGAACCACAGGAGAGAAGTGACCTCCAAAAGTTGTTCTTTGACTTTCACGCATGTGTTGTGGCAGGTATGCTCCCTAACATATGCACGTAAGTAAATATATAAAAAAGCAAATGTAATAACACTTTTTTGTTGTTGTTGCTATTTTATAAAGAAAAGAGAACTGAACAAAGGCTCAGCAGTTAAGAGCACTTGCTGCTTTTGAAGTACTGGGAACCTACAGGGCAACTCACAAGTGTCTAACTGTAGTTCTAGTGGATCAGATACCCTCCTCTGACCTCCATGGCAACAGGTATACTATGGTGTGCGACACACACACACCCCACATACACACACACACACCACACACAACATGTATGCATAAATGAAAAGAAAAGGAAGGAATATAGGAAGTAAAGAATTAATTTTGCTTTTCAGTCCATCTGCTAGGGGACTTATGAAGCCTATACTTAACCAGCCTCAGCCAACTCTCCCCCTCTTCAACTATTTTTCTATTTATCTATTTTTTTTGTTGTTGTTTATTTATTTAAGACAGGGTCTCTTTATCTAGTCCTAGCTGTCCTGGAACTCTATGAGACTAGGCTGGCCTCAAAGAGCTCTTCCTGCCTCTGCCTCCTGGGAGCTAGGATTAAATGTGTGCATGACTACAGGTCTGAATACAATGGTGGTACATGCTTTTAACCCCAGCCCTACGGAGGCAGAGATAGGAAAATCTCATAGTTTGAGGGCACCTTGGTCTACTGAGGAGTTCCAGGCTAGGAAGAGTTACAAAGAGAAACCTGTCTTAAAAAAAGGAAAGAGAGAAGGAAAGGAGGGAAGAAAAGTGGGAGAGAGGGAAAATATTAAAAGATCAGTCTGAGAAATTCAACTAATAACTAACATCACTTGCTTTCATAAGCAAAGAGTTCAAGTTCCCAAATAGAAATGACCACCAAGGAATAGCTACATACTCTTCCCTTTAGAAAGTCACAGGAGAGCAAATCTACCAGGCTGCTTACTCTAGTTTTGCAGAGAATTAAAATCTACCAATAATAAAGAAATGAAAAGAAAATAATTCACAAAGACTCAACACAGAATACTTACTAGAACAAGTAAAGCTCTTCTTCCCTTAAAGAAACCCTGCAGTCTGGAGGATCTTTTCTGATGTGTTGGCCCCCTTACACAAACACACACTCCATTTACCCTCAGGGTGCGTGTTGTACACATTGCCCACAGCCTGCCTGCCTTCTTCCTTCCTTTCTATTATTTTGTTCTTTCTGTTTGTTTTCCAAGACAAGGTTTCTCTGTGCAGCCCTGGCTGTCCTGGAACTAGCTCTGTAGACCAGGCTGTCTTCGAACTCACAAAGATAGACCTGCCTCTGCCTCCCAAGTGCTAGGATTAAAGGGTTGTGCCACCAATGCCCTGCCAGCCTTGCTTTCTTATGATGGCATCTCCAGCATTCTCCTGTAAACTGAGAACTACATCAAGCTTGAATTTGCCATAATTTATTGACTCAATTCCTCCCTGAAGAAAGACAAAACACGATCAACTCCCCTATTAGCAATGCCTTAATTGTTGGCTTTTTACTAACTGAACAAATTTTTCTGATGTTTACAAGTATAATTACAAAATGCAAAACAAAAGAAATTCAAATAAGTTCAAAATCAAACAAATTCACGTTAACAACATAAATTTTATGTGATGCTTCACTGAAACTATTACTTTTCAGGTGGGTGATACTGTTGCAAAACCATGTGTCTGTACAAGGTCTTGCATGTTTGACAACACTTTTTCTCTATTAATATTATTGAAAATTCTTGCATTCAATGGGACTTACTTGGCAAAGACATATACACAGTAGGCTGGGCTCTACTGTTTTTACTTATTATTTTAAAATAGGGTCTTACTATGTAGCCCTCCCTGGCTATCCTAACTGGCTAGATAGAACAGGTAGCCTCCAACTCCATCTGAAACCCACCCTAACCCTAACCTCTGCACAGCATTAAAGGTATGCACTACCATATCTGGCCTGGATTTCATTCTTTACATATTATTCTGCCATGATTAAATTTGGTATCAAGTTAGAAATGCAAATAAAAAAGTTCAAATTAGATGAAAGTAAATGACTATAACAAGCATGTGCATAGACATATACATGAATACATATAAATAAAAATAAAAGGGATAGAGATATGGTTCAGTGGGTAAGATCACTGGCTGCAATTCTAAGGGCAGAGTTCAATTTTCAGTACAACCATGGAAGCTAACAACTGTCTATCATTCCAGTTCCACTGGATCTGCTGTCCTCTTCTGCAGGCACTGCACACAAATGGTACACAGACATACATTCAAGCAAAACAGTCATACACATAAAGGAAAACTAAATAAATTATATATAGACTTATATACAAAATATATAAAAAAGTACATAATGAAAGTCTCTAAAAAGTGAACTAATGAATCTTTATTCTGCTACACATTTAAGAGTATATATGAAAAAGAACTACATACCACTGAGAAACAGTCACAGCACTTAAACTTGTTTGTGGGTGTGCTCTTCACAGATACTAAATGACCAGACAAGGTAGAAAAGCTCTCTTTTCTAAGGTAGAGCTCTACCCCTGGGTTAGACAGACAAGGTATCTGGTTCCAATAGAAGGACACATTAAGAATAAGTGAATGCTGGGCATTGGTACATGCTCTTAATTCCAGCACTCAGGAAGGAGAAGCAAATGGATCTCCTTGAGTTCTGGGCCATCTAGGGCTGCACACTGAGACTCAAAAAATTTAAATGAACAAAAAAGGGCCAGAGATACAGCTCAGTGATGCATCACTTGCCTAGCCAGTACAAGGTTTGATGTTCAATTCCTAGCATTGTAAAAATAAATAAACAATGGGGCTGGAGAGATGGCTCAGAGGTTAAGAGCACTGACTGTTCTTCCAGAGGTCCTGAGTTCAATTCCCAGCAAAACCACATGGTGGCTCACAACCATCTATGATGAGGTCTGGCACCCTCTTCTGTAAAAACTGTATGCATAATAAATAAATAATAAATAAATAAATAAACAAGTTAGTTTTATTAGAAATTAATACTTAGAGTTATAAGAAAGCCAGGCTTGGTAGCACAAGTCTTTAATCCCAGTATTTGGGAGGCAGACACAGGTGGCTCTCTATGAGTGTCAGCCAGCTTGGTCTATAAGACAGCCAAGGCTGTTACACAGAGAAAACCTATCTCCAAGACAAAACAAAACAAAACAAAACAAAACAAAAAAGAATTATAAAGAAATTAAAGGCACTGTCATGATGTGCTGTGCGAGAAGCCTTAGAAAAGGCTTTACTGTGTGCCTAACATCTGAACTGAGACCTGCAAAGACAAGGACCTATCATTTCAAGAGATGAGGTGCAGAGAAGTCACCAAATATAAAGATTAAAAGATAAGAAAGAATAAGCTGGTCCAGTTCCAGGAACAGAAAGAGTAGTACAGATGGGTAGAGAAGAAAGAACAAGAAAGAGATGAGGTCAGAGCACACAGGACCTCCAAGATCAAACTGAAAATCTGAATTTTAATCAAATGTAATAAGAAGGCGTGGTATTCTAAATAGAATACTCAAGAACACATGTTCATTTTATAAAGAGCATTCAAGTGTCAAGAAAAGTACAGATGGCAGCTGAACATATACATTCAATACATTCTAACTTCTAAACAAATGTTTATGTAGAGTTTGTTATTATTTCAAAACCATTGGAAAAAATAAATAACAAATTAATAGTGACAATTTTATTTTACATTTGTATAGTACCCTAGTTAGGACAATCTCAAAAGTAAAACCAGACGAGCCTATTCATCCGATGCATAGAAACCATACTGACAGTAACAGTGACAGCAGCATTATGGGGACTGTGAGGTACCCGGGCCTTACCGAGCTGGTTCTTCATCCCCATGAGCACAGAGTTCATGTGTGCTTTGGATGCATAGAGCTTGCTCACAGCCTTCCTGGACCTGATCATCTCCTTAGCCAGAACCACACAGACATCCTTTTGGCCCTTTTTGGCTGCATCTTTCACAGACCGTTTTACTTTCTCTTCTTCTCTTTGAATATCTAAATTTAGAACAGAACATCAAAAACCATGGGTAGGAGCTGGAGAGAGGTTTTTGTAGTTAAGTACCTGTTTCTCAATCTTGAAACCAGAATTTAGACCCCAAGACCCACAGTAGGGCACTCAGAATGCCTCTAACTTCATCTCCAAGGAATCTGACACCCTCTTTTGGAGCCGTCAGCACTCACATACATATATGCAAACACACACATAAAGGGGGAAGGGCAAATCAGGCTCGGTAGCACTCAACCCATTTTTTATTGTAATCTAAATATATCTGTAAGTAGAAAATTATCACAGGATATAAATAAAATAAAAATAATGTATTGGTATTTATTATTTACTAGAACAAAACTAACATAGTTTGATAATAAACAGTAGTATAATTTTACTGTACCTGAAAAACTTTTTAAAAACCTTTGTGACCTTGCTTTAACATTGCCTGGTACCTATCTATACTAAAGAGCTTTAGAATGCACTGTACATGCATCCCAGAGCTAATTCTGACAATCAATATGCAGCTTTCTTACAAGTATGTGTGTACAATCTCTGAACAGTAATTGTGATAAAAATCTACAACAAGGGGAAAATCTGAACACATTAGAGCATTGTATCAGCATTAGTTAGGAGTTTACACAAGTATTATTATGTGCTTTATATTAAGTAAAAACTTTAGGATTTTAAAAACCATGGCAAAATACATGTAACACTATTTACCATCTTAACCATTCTCAATTGTACAATTAAATAATGATCTGGACCAGCAGGTCATTCTTCGATGACAGGGTCCTGAGGAAAAAAGACCAGGAAATCAGAAGATAAAAACTGAAGATAGAGAAGATAATAAGTTTGTGATCAGGACATCTTGCACAGCTATGTCTCAAGGCAAGCAATCTTGAAGTACAACATCTTAATACTATTTTTAGGGGAGAAATGAAACAGGGTCAACAGAAACTATCATACAGTGGGACTATGCCAGCAAAAAGCTAATCAAACAATGTTACACAAAAGGAACATGGGGTATCTCAAGAACATCACAACAGAGCACACACTGGTCTTGGGAATGATAATCATAGCCCCTTGTGGTGGGAAGAATTAGTTTCTCAGGATCTGAAACCAAGCTACCCCAAAGCACCAGCCCCAAGCCATTACCAGCTCTGTCACTTTCTGGTTTTAGAAAAGCAACTGTGTTCCTTCTCTATACATCAGGGCCTCAGGGAAAAGCTCCCAAGGCCCTGACCCCAAGCCACTATTGGCTCAGCCAGGCATACTCCTCATTTTGAGAAGAAGCTATGTTCCTTTTCCATACTATCAGGACCTCTAAGAAAGCCTCAGCTCATCAGCCCAGCTCTCAACAAAACAGAATAAGCTGTAAACCATCACGTGGCTGTACAAGCATCGTTACCTTCCATCTTTAGAACACAAAGTCTAAGTTAACCATAAACTCTATATCCTCCCCTACTCCTAGTCCCTGCAAGTAGCTTCCTACTGTCTTATAAAGTGACTATTTTTAGTTACTCTGTGAATGTGGAATCACTTTTCTCATTTTACTTAGCATATGTTCTCTTTTTATCCACAATATAACATTTAACTATTTTCTGTTACATAACATGCTTTTTTTAAAAAGTCTTATAAAAACTTCAGCTAGTATGACTAATTCTGTCAAGAATATTTATTTACAAATAGCTCAATACTTGGTCTTCAATTGTTTGTGTATATACCCCAAAGTAGAATTGTTGGATCAAATGATAATTCTTTCACAGAGGAGGGCACCTAGTCTCTCTACGTAACCCTGGCTATCTATTCTAAACTCACTATGTAGACTGGCCTCAAACTCCCATAGATTCCAAGTGCTTGGATTAGCAGTGCCACCATGCCAAACCCTATTTTTAATTCCCTCAGGAACTACTCTAAACATAAAACAATGGTTACATTGTTTTGTGTTCCTAAAAACGGTACACGGGGTTCTAATTTCATCAAATCCTTGCCAAAATTTGCTGTTTTCTGGTTTTGTTCTGGTTTCTTTGATAACAATCACCTGTTAGCTATACAGCAGTAAGTATCTCATTGTGGTTGCTTTACAGTTCTTTAATGCCTAATGATCTTGAATAGTTTCTCACTGGGATAGTCTCCTTGGAGAAATGTCTTTTCAGAGACTTTCCCTATTTCTGAATAGTTCTGAGTTTTAGGAGTTTTCTGTGTACTCTCAGGAATGAATGACTTACAGATATTTTCTCCCATTGTATAGGGTGCTTGTTCTTATTTATTTCTGTTGTTGCTCTTTGAGACAAGGTCTCTCTAGATAGCCCTGTCCTGTTCTAGAACTCACTATATAGACACGGGTCACAGTAACTCTACTGGATAGTTTGTATCATTACCTTCAGGTGTCTTTGATCTCCCTTGTTATAGTGTTTCATATGCTGTTATAGTCACTTAGTAACATTTTCCTTTTTCTTAGGCCTTACATTTTCTTTTCTGCACCTTCTATTTAGGTCTTCTATTTGTTTATGGCTTTGTTTTAAATTCTTCAGCATATTTTCTATCCTTTTGTGCTTAATCAGTTTAAGTTTTATTGTGACTGGCAGATAAATCATTTGCAGATCAACTTCAAGACCTGTTCATAAGCTTTCCTTATATAGTGCATTCATTTTTACCTTAATACTAAATGTGACCCTTAATACTAAATGTGATAGTCTACATTGACTATCCCAGATTCTAACAGAGTCTCTTTATTGTCTTTGCTCCCAACTCTTTGTTAGCTTTGGGAATTGTTCATCTTAAAACTTTCTGGTAGTTGTTCTGTTCACATTAACCATTTTTTGTCCAGCCACAGCAAATACCACTCTAAATAAGCACAGATCAGTGTTAAGCTGACAAACTCAGATCCCAAGATGGTATCTAGAATTCTTTCCCTGGTTGTATTCCTTTTCTCTATTACTCTGTACCACATATTTTAGCCTCGCTCATCCTGGATCTCTAAGTCTTCAACTCAGCAAGACCACCATCTTCTTTCTGGAATCTCTCCCACGTGCTACATTCAAGAAAGTATTTCTAGACAGAAAGAAGGACTGGGAGTGGGGTGGGGTGTTCTCTTTCTGTTTCTTTTCTCAATATACAGTCATCTGTCCAGTGTGGAAATCAACTGTTTCACAGTCACCTTGTTCAAATTTTCTAAACTAAAGTAGAAGCTCATCTCTAATTCTGTTTTAAAGCTGCCATACTGTAATACTGGGACACTTCCTTGGTTTTAATTTTTTCTATTTATAAAGGTGGGTTTTGTTTTGTTTTTTTTAAATCCTTTAAGGAAGAAGAGAAGAGTAGAACCTCTATGATATAAAAGTAGAGGCAGGGGAATATTGGAGGTTTAAGAAAGGATAGAGCAGGACGGACAGAAGCAGAGTCCACCTCTATGATATAAAAGTAGAGGCAGAGGAATATTGGAGGTTTAAGAAAGGATAGAGCAGGACCGGACAGAAGCAGAGTCCAGGGGATTAGCCAAAACTAAGGCTATAAAAACTCTTAGGGAAATCCACTACTTTGTAAACTAATCAGGCCTTTGGTCCCAGCTCTTGAGAGGCAGAGGTGAGATTCCTGGCCAGCCAGGGCTGTACAGAAAAACTCTTGTCTTCAACAATGAAAAATTTTAAGGCATCTAAATGCAGAAAGTGGGCATGGATGAACAATACTTCTCCCATTAGACAAGGATTAGTAAACAAAAATCTCAGCGTTAGGCTTGCTTGTAGTAACAGGAAGATCTCAGTAGCACTAAAAATAACACAGGCTACCCTTTTGGCTGCCTGCCAGAACTAAATGGCTAAACCTCACTGCTGAGGCATGACATATTTTGGCTACAAGACAAAGGAATGAAGCTGGAACTGACCTGAAAAATTCCTCCCACTGGCAACCTTTAAGTGCTACAAAGTACTATGCAGGCCCTGTGGGGTAGGAAGGAAGCCATACTATTGTTATCCAGCAGTAAATCCTGCATACAATACTGACCTGCCAGGCAAGACATATTCACTAGTTTAACAGTGGCATGAAGGATATTGAAGTAACCAATAGCTTTTGGGTTGGATTTGACATCTGGTCCATAGGCAGAAATTCATATCCAGTACTTTAAACATGATCAAAAGTCCATGACATAGGATGTCTAGGCCCTACAGTGTAACCTCTTATGGACAGCTTACTAAATGATCAGTGATAGATTAGTGTTTCCCTTTACCTTGACTTTATAACTTGGAACTCAAAACTAGTCAAAGTGCTGAGAAGAAATGACTTCTGAGTGTTCAGCCCTAACTGGAAGAGCTATATCAACATCCCATCCAAAGCTCAAAAAGAAGAAGGGGTGGAAAGAATGTAAGCATGTGAAGGAATATTGCAAAATGTTGTCTTCTGGACATGGCGTGGCCATTGCACACATAAATTCACTACAGCTAAGGAAGCAGACCTACCTAGGGTCAAATCAACAAAGCCAGTCAGCATGCCAACAGATGGTACTAACTAAACTCCATGGATTACAATGGGTGCAGGGGTACAGATGATTATGAAGTGGGGGAGATAACATGGACTTCCTGAGGGGAATGCTAGGGGGATGTGGAGACAGGTATAGCTGGTACACACTGCTCACAGGTATGAAATTGTCAAAATACATAAAATGTTAAAAAAAAATGTAGTTTAGGCATTACCATTTCTTGGCCACTCACCTTAATTTCAAATGATACTTAAAAAAGTAAATTTTATTTAAAAATGTATTGTTCTCAACTTAAAAGTTATATTGAAATATGCAGAAATAATATAATTGCATGGTATTCTTATGCACAATTTACTTAATTAAAACTCATAAGTAAGTTTTATTTTCAAACACCAAGAGCTTTCTTTTGCTCTTACAATATAGTCTATTTCAATCATTACCCTTTCTATACTAAGTATAGAATTAGAAAACAAAATAATGAAACTACCTACACAGAATTAGTATGAGAATAAGCTGTGTCTCATAATGTATAGATAAGTTTACTTTTAGGTGGTGGGATGAAAAATAGCATTGGAGTATAGAAAAGGAAACATAAAATAGCAGTTTACCTCTTATTTGCCTGTCAACAACTCTCATTTCCTTTCTGATCTTCAGTGACCATTCATTGACCTGGAAAAAATTTTAGAAAAGGAATTATCAGAGAAGCAAACACTCCTATCAAATTTTGAACATTTTTTTTTAAATCAACTCTTTTATTTAGAGTACACAGACACTCCAAACTGTTTAAAGGCTGGCAAAGAGAGAGTACACAAGTGTTTTTCCACATGGTGCATAGGCAAAGACAGTCTTAGGACGTCTGAAGATTTTCATCTTTAACACATAATTATTTTTAAAACTACTCTGCCTGTGTCCTGGAAACCCATCTTTTTATATGTTATTTTTCTTCCTATTAGGTTAAACCTGTAGTGGGATTGTGTTCTGTTCTACTGTAAATAATTGTCCCACCTACTGGTTTAATAAAAATGCTGAATAGCCAAAGGCAGACAGGAAGTATGGACAGAGTTACCAGACTAAGAAAACTCTGGGAACAGGAAGAACAGAGCAGAGATGCCAGGAGACGCAGAGGAAAGAAGTTAAATATTCCAGAGCCATAAGCTGATCAGCATAAAATTAATGTAAGCATCTGTATGGTTATGTGAGTTTGTGGGCCTACAGGTCTGGGCCATGGGGCCAGGCCCAAAAGTCCAGGCCAGAAACCTAATACAACCAATAGCATACCAAAGTGGGTAAAGTATACCTACATAAAGCCATAGGAAGCTTTAAAACAATCTAGAGCACAGAAATGGAGTCAAAAGCAGTTTCTCAGTTGTGTCTCTCAGGTGGGCTGTGGTAAAGAGACTGAGTGGTGTATGGAATTAATTTACAAAATGGCATGTTTGCTGCATGCAATTTAAGCTGCAACAAGGCTGGTTCCTGAGCCTCAATGTAAGCAAGGAGATGTATATGGTGGATTTAAGGTTTTTGCTTATAAGGGCAAAAAGGAAACAGAGTCAAAGACTAATTTTTAGTAGCAGCAGTGTTTTCTTGTCAGCTATTTGCTGGAGGCAAACAGAAGCATGGACTTTTAAAGTAGGCTTTCTGATTTAGTCTTAGAGACAAAACACTTGTGAGTCTTTTAAGAGGCCCTGCTGCCAAATACTTAAATGGAATTCATGAACAAGAGATGACAATGCTTTACTTGGTGATTATATAGACCCTAAAATTTCCCAGAGTGTTAATTGTGGGTCCTACCAGTACCTCCACTAAAAAGGTAAACTCTATGAAGCTAGACTAGGAACTGGGGTAGAGCCTGCCAGCTGCTGTAGCTCAGCCTTTAATCCTTAGCCATACCTTGGCAGATTCAAGATATGGTCAGAAACAGAAAGAAACAGAGGGGCCTTAGGGGCATCAGACACCCTAGCCAAACCTATAATCCTTAGCCACATCTTGACAGATTAAAGGTGTGGACAGAAACAGAAAGAAATAGAGGAAGCTGGGTGGAGTTAGCCACCCTAATGAAGCAAAAGTGTGGTCAGAAACAGAAAAAGATAAGAAAAGATATAGAGTAAAGACAGATTTAAAAAAACTCTAAATGGTTTAGAGTGTATTTAAAAATATATGTAGGCTTGAGAGAAAAAATAAAAAGGAAAAAGGATAAAAAAAGTCCTTAAAAAAGAAATACAGTAAAAAGAAATAATAATAAGCCACATAAAAATGGAAAATACAAAGAGTGTCTAGATACTGTATGCTATTGTTGTCTTTAAGGTTGTTTTTGATGGAAAATGAAGTAGTAAAAACTGCTAAGATACATTTGATTATAAATGCTGCTGGATTAACACAACCTATATATTTTGTAAATGAGTTCACTTTATAACTGAAATCAAAAGATATGCTACTTTGGAGAAGAGGTTTTCTTTTATTTCCACAGAAAATAAGAAGCTATGGAATTTATTCCTGGTTAAAGAAAATAAAGTTTGATAGAGGAAGACTCCCTGAAACGTCCCCAATGAAAACAGATGGCCCAGATGATTCAGTATTTCAGAGCATCTCTGTTGCAGTTTCCTCTGAGCTCTTCATCCAAAACAACTTCAAGGACACTGGCTGAGATGATCCAGCCTTAGAGACTACTTCACTAAGGACTTGTCCATAATCCTAATTTTTTCTTTGCATTCCCATGGGATTGCCAGTGCCCCCATTCAGCAGGAAATAGCCCAGAGAACTACACCCACATTCTCAAAAAATGGATTACGGATATTTGTGTTTGTT
The DNA here is from genome assembly GCA_004025045.1 of Sigmodon hispidus. Lineage (NCBI taxonomy): Eukaryota > Metazoa > Chordata > Mammalia > Rodentia > Cricetidae > Sigmodon > Sigmodon hispidus. Next base: position 123,205 of record PVIH01004834.1, read on the forward strand.
TACAGTGTTGGTTATAAGTTGTTATAGATAATGGGGGGAAAGGATATTAGATTTGGGGTTCTTCTTGTTTTAAAAAGAAAAAAAGGGGAAATGTAATGGAACTGTGCTCTATTCCATTGCAAATAATTATCGGCCTACTAGTTTAATAAAAATGCTGATTGGCCAAAGGTGTGGGTGGAGCTACCAGACTAAAAAACTCTGGAAACAGAAAGAACAAAGCAGAGATGCCAAGAGACATAGAGGAAAAAAACTGAAATGCTATTGAAAAAAGGTACAGAGCCACATGGTTGAACAAGATAAGGATCATGGGTTAGTTTAAGAGCAAGAGCTAGCTAGCAATATGCCAGAGCCATAGGCTGATTAGCATAAAATTAATTAAGCATCTATGTGTCTCTGTGGAACTGCAAGTCTGCAGGTCCAAGACATGGGGCCAGGCCCAAAAGTCTGGGCCAGAAACCTAATACAACAAAAACTTCCAAAGCACTAAATGCATTCTACTTGAGATTGTAATGTAAGTAGCTCTAATAACTAGCACATTCTTATATAAGTGGACTGTTTTTCAATTCTTCATTTTTTTTAATAATTTATTTTTATTTTATGCACATTGGTGTTTTGACTGCATGTATATCTGTGTGAGGGGGTCCCAATTTGTCATTTCCCCCCCCCAAAATATTGATCTGATATGTCAGTTTATGGATCATTAAAAGTATTTTAATTATTTGAAAATAAAAAAAATAATTTATATTAAATTATTGTGTTTTGGCACATGACTCAGAAGAACTGACTGACATTGCTTCCTCAATGCCTTTCCATTACCAGCTACTTACTAAAAGACTTTTCAGTACTTAAGTCTTATTTTAAAATTCTGTATTAATTCTAGAGAAATAGAACACTGAATCCTGTTACATTTACCCAGAGATATGTGAATTAAATTGTGTTTAAAATTTCCTATCATTAGAAGATGCATCTCCACTAAATTTCAAGCTTAACATTTAATAATTACTTACCAAAAACTACAAAATATTTACAACAATGACACCACTGAAAGAAATATTTCAACATTTAAGAGCCAAGCAAGACCATGAACCTATAACCCCAGTGCTGGGGGACAGATAAGTGGATCCCTAGAGTTCACTGGCCAAGATGACCTAGCCAAAATGGTGCGGTTCACATTTAGTGAACTTTTAGGTTTAGTTTTCAGACAGAAAATGGCAAAACAGGGCACTTGACGTCCTCTTCTGCCATACACACAGGCATGACATCTACACACACAGACACATACTGAAAACACTTTTTAAAAAAACTATAGGGCAACACAATTTTCAAATTATTAATCAGGTTAAGTTTAAAATGATCAAGGTAAGTGCTTTATTCAAATTCATTCACCGTGTCACAGTGAATAACCAGACACAAATTAGGCTAAGGAAACAGAAACCCAAGAAGGTATCACCTACATCTAGTGTTGAGACAAATGGCACACAGAAACTACTGTCCAAATTCCTGCTCTACCAACCCTTAAAGTTAATTCCTGGCAGACTGAACCACAAATACGAAGGCTAGAGAGATGGCTCAGCAGTTAAAAGCACTGACTTCTCTTCCAGAGGACCTGAGTTCAATTCGCAGCAACATGTGACATTTGACAACTATCTAATGGGATCCAATAGCCTATAGGCATTCCTGCAGACAGAGCTCTCATATACATAAAATAAATAAATCTTTAAAAAAGAAAACACAAATACAAAATAGAAAATTGTTAGAGCAGACATAATTAGGAGGCTGGTGATGCAGTTCAATGGTAGAAGGTTTGCCTACCTCACACCATCAAGCCCAAGCCCTCTCTTTAAGCCCCAAGTCTACAGAAGGAGAAAAATACATTCATGACCTCAAGTTAGAGAAGAATTTCTTAAAACACAAGAAACAAGGCTGGAGAGTTGGTCCAGTACTTAGGAGCCTGGAATCCCCAGAACCCATGTAACTCCAGCTCTAAGAGACTCACATGTATACATTCACCCACAATCATATACCCCCACCTCCACCCACCCTAATTTAAAAGTAAAATAAATTTTTAAAATTAACTTTTAAGAGAAACAAACAATAATCAGAAAGGAAAAGGGCAGACATTTTTATTTAAACTGCAACTACAAATTTTTATTTAGCTAAGACTGTAATTTAAACAAAAACATCAAAATTAGGAAGATATTTATAGCCATACTAAAAATGATTTAACTTTTGAAAAAAAATTTAGATATACTTATGTATATGGGTGTTTTGCCTGTATGTCTGTGTACCACATGCATGCCTGGTTACCAAGGAGTTCAAAAGAGGGCATCAAGTCTCCCAGACCTGAAATTAAGGATGGTTGTAAACTGCCATGTGAGGAATGGGAACTGAGCAAAACTATGTATGTATATATGTATGCATGTATGAGAGAATGTATATCCTATCTAGCTATTGGCTATTCAGTTTTTTATTACACCAATCACAGCAATGCATCTTCACACAGTGTACAAGTAAGACATTCCATGTAGAAATGTGTGCTGAACAAGTCCCAATAAAATTTAAAAAGACTTTGTGTGGTGATATACTTGATAAAACCAGTCTGAATATCAAAGAACAGATCCACCCACAGTCAATCTGGGAGGGTCAGAGACTGGTAACTCACACTTTTAATCCCAGGGGAAGGGGGGGGGGGCGGGGACACGGACCAGGAATGGTGACCTATGTCTTTAATCCCACAACTCCAGAGACAGAGATCTTTCTGTTTCTGTGAGTTCAAGGCCTAACTACCTAATAGTAGTAGCTCACACCTTTAATCTTAACCTGGATGTGAAACAACTGGGCAAAGAAGGCAGTTAAGGCAGGCATAGGAAGACAGAGAATATTATGTAGACGCAATGAGGAGAGAGGCTGAGGACAGCTGGAAGATAGCTGGGTGAGATTTGACTGTGGTGTTTCCTCTACCTGATATTCCAGCCTTTCCTCGATATCTGGCCCTGAATTTCATTTAATAACAACCAGAATTCATGCTACAATTTTGCATCCAGGATATATGAAGGTCTCCTATGTATAAATGTCTTCTTTTTAAAAAAATCAATTCTGAACATCATGTGAGAATTTTCAGAATAATTTTAGTCTCTGAATGTGACCTTATCTTCTTCCAGAGAACAACTGGTTCTGTTAATCTGCTGAAGACAGTGACTATCTGTAATCAGCTTAGGTACTTGTGAATGCCAATGTGTTTCCAGTCACTACTACTCCTGAGATCTATTTTTTCAGAGTTATATGCCAGAAACCTTTATCCTTGATTCATCACAAAATCCACTTATGTTGTTCTTTTAGCCAGAAGGTCTGTCAATAAGCCTGCTCAGATTTTCAGTTTCTTGGCCAATGCACTGAGCATTAGTAAGCCCCTATAACTGAGCATTCCACTTCTTTAGGATCTTGACTATAATATAATATAAGCTGCCTTGGCAGTTTACGGTGGTTTCAAATAGATATACTTTTTGTTTACCTCTGTTATTTTTGGCAAAAGGTTGGTTTGATACAATTTATAATCATATCACAATTTTTATTTTAATATACACCCTATTCATGTTTCATGGAACTAGAACTGAAGGCATTCCAGTAGCAAGAAAGAGCACATGCATCCATACTGTGGTTTTAAATAGCACTGCCATTGTAAGAGAAATGCAGATTTAGGGTTCCAGGATGGGAACATAAAAATCACACCAAAATGTATACTATACTATACATCAAGGAAGCACTCAAGAAACATTAAGATTATGTTGAGAGGAGACAGACTGTTTAGCACCACTGACAAACTTGTATTTCAGCATCACAAAAAATAATGGTGAAAAGTGACTGTGACATACAACACATTAACATCAAGTAGATGTCAAATCTAGTAGACTAAAATGGCATGGGAGAGAAAAAGTATTTCTTATCTCTGAAAATCATTATGTCAATCCTTATTTTAAATATTAGTGATTAAAGAAAAAGCAATTGAGCACTTACTTCTCTTGCCTTTTAAGCAGAAAGTATATGTCCAGGTAAGCAAACATGCCTAACAAGAGGAAGATCTTTATTAAGACTGCTAGCTAACAACTAAGAAAGGAATAATAAAATTAGAAAAACTACCAATCGGAAAACCATTTAAAGCCAGTTGACTCAGAAAAGAGGCACAAATAGCTGCTAAGGCATTTAAGAGAAAGGGTTGATGAGACTGCACAGACACCAAGTTAACACCCCTCATGCTACATGCTAGTGCTAATAGAAAAATTCCTTACACTAACCAAACTGAATTTTATTAGAGTAAAGTAAAACAAAACCTACTCATGAATCAGGCAACTCCCAAAACCAGAGCAAGTTCTGAAATATCCAACATGACAAGATGGCATTTAGAGGAAAATGGAGGACAGCCAGAAAGCAAGATAAGCACTATAGCTTCCTCAACTAAAGTGGTTACCACTTTGCTAATTATCTGGCTCCAGCATTTCTTACAACTAATCAAACCATGGTTAAATTAATTGATTTGGTAGATTCTAATGGGTCCAATTTAGATACTCAATCCATGTCCACAGCCTCCTACAAACTTTTATTGAATGGCAGCAAATGAAAATCTATAACATAGATTCTAGCTGACATGACCTGAAGCAGGTGACCAATTACTAGCAGCTAAGCATGGTGGTACACACCTGTACTACCAGCATTTAAAAGAATCACTAGCCTAGGTTACATGATGTCTTAGTTTGGTTTCTATAGCTGTGATAAACATCATAACCAAAAGCAACTTGGGGATCAAAGGGTACATTTCAGCTTACTATTGTAGTGTATCATGAGGAGAAGGCAAAGAATCTGGAGAAAGGAACTTAGAGAGGCCATGGAGGACCATCCAGGACCACCTGCTTAGGGGTGGTACAGCCCAGAGAGCTAGGACCTCCTACATCCATCATTAATCAAGACAATACCACACAGACTTGCCTACAGGCAACTCCCCGATTACAATTCCCTCCACGAAGATATGTCTAGTTCCTATGAATTTGACAAAGACCATCCAGCACACAGAGCCCGACCCTGTTTACATATGCCTTCTGGTATAATACGCTAAAATAATAAGAATCTTTTCTATCATATACTTCTTTTCATCTTGCCCACCTTTTAAGTCTTTTATACATATGTTTCACCATCCCTTCCAACACACACACACACACACAAAACCAGGTAAAACCTTTGTTTACACAAAAGCCTTCTGCTACATTCCAGAAATTAGATGGAGGGCTGATGCCTTTCCCCTTCTTCCTTCAGTTCCTGTGAGGCAATTCTTTCCAGTCTAACCAACTTAATAATAAGACTGTGAAGTTAAACCCCAGCCAGTGTGGAAAAGACACAGTCACCACCTGACTTAAGAATAAACACAAAGAGCACTTCTTGTCTGTGAATTCAATCTTCTAAGTACGCCTTCTGGATCAAGAATGAGGTCTGCCTTGTTTAGACACAGCAAACTTCAGCTTAAGAGTTGGTCTTTCGTTTCCACCCAGAACTTATTTTTAACATGATCTGGTATGGGTTCACAGCTTCCTTGGAGGCATTCTTGCTCAAATTGGTTAGCTTGGATCTCATCAAGTTTACATCCAACTTCCATTTCATATATAAAAAAAAAAAGACACAGAAGAAAAAGCTAAGCACAAGACATAGACCACGCAAAATAAAGACCAGCTAACTATAAGATCTTTACTTTTACAATGTTACTTTTTTTAAATGCAAGAATTAAACAAATAAATGGTAATGTCTCAGAAACTCTACAACACCAAGACTTTTCTCTAAAATCTTTGTTTTCTGAGTAACTGCCCAGTCTGACCTCAAACTCTTGCCTTCAGGAATATTCCTTACCCAGCCCCCAAGTAGCTGAACTATGAGCATACCCCACTACACCTTTTAAAACCTTTTATTAAGAGCATTCACCTGTTAAATTTCTTTCAGTGGTACAAAATTGAATTTGTGAAATGAAGCTTATTTGAGATAAGCACTTGGTTTCCCTTTAGAACATAATGTAGCTGTGTATTTTGTAGTATTTATATAATAAATATACAAATTACTAGTGTGTGGATTTAGCTTTGTCATCCAAAAATTGAGAAAAGAGTCTAAAGAAGTCTCACAACTATTTAAATTTATGCCTGATATGTGCATTGTGTAACACTTTAGTTATTTTAAATAATAAATATAATTACTAAGAACTCAATTTCTATTCCAGTAGAGTAACCATCTAAGAAATAGAAAACGCATCCAAAAAAATGGCAGTTGGTAAAAGAGACTGTACGTCCATAAATGAACAGGCCAAGTCTAAAGGATTTGAGGGCCAAGTCTGAGTGCTGCAGAAACCGTGCTTCTCAACCACCAGGGTGCATACTAACCACTGGGGGCAGTCAGAATTTAAAATCTGATTCAGTAGGTCTGTAACGGGACCCCACAAGTCTAATATGTTCGGGTGCTGCTATTGCTATTGTTACTGGTGGAGGTCTGTGTATACGTAGTAAGGCTGGGTATGTAAAGAACGTATCTTTACTATCACTACTAGCTCAAACTTTACATCTTTTAAGAGTCAATTACTGCAGTAGCACTATCTGACAGGTGGAAAGACTTTGGGATAACTTTCTCGAGGTCACGGAGCCAAGATATCGGAAAAGTAGGACTGATTCTTGGTTCCCAGAGTAACCCAATTTATAGGCAGATCTAAAAGTTCAGAGCAGGTCCAAGACCACGGCACCTCTGAAATACTTCCCTGACCCGGTTCAACTTGCAAAACCTTCCGGCCTGGAGCAAGACCTCCCGGTGGTCCGCAACACGGCGTGGGGGCGGGGCCTGAGAGTGACAAAGGTTCCGGGCGGCCCGTACCACCGCGCACCGGGGCTAAGGGGGAGTGTTTTCTCAGGGCCCAGCCGCGTCGCACCTTAGCGCAAGGCCAAGGCACTCCGAGAGTGGCCCTTCGCACTCCGATCGGGCGCCGAGCAGCAAACGCTCGCTCTTCCCCATAGCCCGCTCCTAAACTCTTCCCTCGGCCCCTCGGCCCAGTGGAAGGCCCCGGAAATAGGAGCCAAGCGGAGAGCACGGCCGATCTGTCCCAACTCCGCTGCCCTGCGCCGAGGCACCGGGTCTCCTGCCCTTACCAGTTCTTTGGGAGGCTTCTCCTGGGTTTTTCCAAACAGCCCCATGATGAACTGAACTCCTCTTACCCTTCCCGACTTTCCGTTCCCTGCGCCCAGGCAGGTCACGGGCAGCCGCCTGGGCGGGGCCGCGAGGAAAGGAATCCAGCCGCCCAGAGAAGGGCGCGGCGGCAGCAGCCTTAGTACGCACGCGCGCCGCGCAGGCGCACAGTTGAGTTGGGTGGGGTTTACAGTCCAGGTGACGCCATTGCGCAAGTTAAGGGCGGCTAAATGAAGTATAGAAGTAAGTATATCTATTGACGATGTTCAAAACCTGTCAGCTATTCCAGAAATCTGTATCTCAACGCTGTCACGCATATTTACAACCACTTCCCAGATATTTGTGCTGGCTTCCTCTGTGTCTGGGAGGGTACAAACCTACCCTTTTAGCACCTAGCTCAAAAACTTGACCAGCATTCCCCACACACACCTCAGGAAGTCTCTAAAGTTCTAAATTTTTATCGAGTCAGTGCCCTTTCATTGCATTCCAACTGTGGAAGCGTTTCTTCAGGCTGCCACCATTTCCAGATCTGTAGCTGTGATCTATGCTGAAGCCTTTTAGAAAAAGAGACAGATAAAACAAGATTGTAACATTTGTTTCACATCTAAAGTTAAACAGACCTGCAGGTGTCAGAGCTGAAGCTAACTTCGGAAGAAGAGGTATTACAAAGACTTCCATTCATGCATGGGAGGGGGTAACCTGGGCCCACTAAAAGAGCAGGGAGTGCTCTTAAATGCTGAGCCAACTCTCCAGCTTCATCTTACCTTTAAAAGGGGAGGGGGGCAGAATCTTTAAAGCCTTATTTTATGCACCGAAACCTTAATGATTAAATAATAAATAAATAAAACTAAGTAACAAAACAGAGGCAACCCGGGATCTGGTCTGTTTCCTCTGGGAAGGGACCAGTTAAGTTTTCATATGTTCTAGCATTATCATCTCTCTCCATAAGTTGTAATATGACCACTGGCAGACACTTCCCATTCTAGCTAAACTATTTGATATGTCCATTTTTCTTTACAACTTCATGTTAAAAAAATTTATTGTTTGAGAATTTCATAGATGAATGTAATGTTTTGTTCAAATTGATTTCCCCAACTCCTTCCTTGGCTTCTACTGATTCTTTAAAAAACAAACAAACAAACAAAAAAAAAAACAAAGAAACTACACTGACAGGTTTATGGATCCACTTCTACTTAATGGGCACAAGATTCCAGCACAAAGCTCTCTGCACCTACCTGTGCTATCTCTCCAGGTGAAGGCTGAGTTCTTCCCAAGCACCTTCCTTGTGTTTTGTCAGTGGTCCATTTGTTTATTCTACACTGGTTGGATAACTTGTTATTTTGTTTTCAGAGCATGCAGACAGTTTTGTTTATTTTTGTTTGCTTTCAGAACATTGGTTTATTTGCTAGCAATTGAACCTTTTCCTCCCATCCCACACTGGTTGAAAGAAACCGTATTGGTTCAACTGGAAAGACACATAGGCACTGGCCACAATGTCTTCAGCCCTGCTATGTCCCAATAAATTTAGAGGATAAATCTGAGACTGTGTGGGAAGAACTGACCTTGAGGTGAGACCCACCTGAGCTATTCTCATACTCCATAGAGAAATCTGATCTGATCTGCTGTGCAGAGCTAGGTGATCGGTGATCAACCAGGGTTCTCATTCTCTGTAGGCAGCAATGAAATCTCTACTCATAACAACATGTCCAGCCTCCCTGGTAGAAATTCTTACATGCGGGCATAACATTATCATAAAGAATTATAATTTTAAAGGAAGAAAAAATATACTAAAATGTGAAACAGAAATTAAGAAAAAAAAAAAGAAATATTTGGTAAAGACTGCTCCAGGAGGCTTATGTCTGTTTATCACATTAATTTAAAGCAATTATTTTAACAATTGAGGAATGGGAGAACATGTGATCGTCTCTCTGGATTTCACTCTAAACTAGAAGTCATAGGCAACAGAACTAAATACAAGTGAACAGGCTACACTAAAGCTTAAAAGAAAGGAAATAAGATGCTTGTAAGTTTTCCTGGCACTCCACGTGGTTGAGCCAACATGGCTCCGGTGGGATATGTGTGTCTTAGTATCAGCTGGTCTTGGTACCATCAGGTCTGCCACTCATTTCAGAAGTTTTCCTTCTCATGTACCAAGGGTCACTGATGGCCACATTGAGGTTGTTGATTTTCATTTGTTTGTGTTTGTGGAGAATGGAGTTTATTTTACCAGCATACAATAAGGTATAATAAGATTCTTTATTAATTTACCATCAGTTCCACACAAATACATAATGCAGACTGATGACTCTCAGTTGCTGTGGGATTATGCTCTTTGTAAATATTTGTCACTCCTCTTGGTTTAATAAAACACTGATTGGCCAGAATTACCACCCTTCCTTCCTCACAAGCCTGTCACATTCATTGTTTTTTACCCATTGAGCTTAACCAGAACCATTGTGAGACCATGGGTTTGGAGCTGTCTCTTAGAGCCTCATAGGCTCAGCAGGGAATACACAACTCAGAACAATGCCTCACCCTCCCCAAATCTATCAATGTCCAATAATTCAGCAGTAGAAATAGAGCCTCATGAGTTCCTGCCCTAGCCATGGCTATTGACAGGGCCAGTCTTGTTCAGGCTCCGTGCGCGTAACACAGTTGTGATTGCAATGATTGTGTCATTGAGTCTAGAAGAAGTCACTGCAGACACATCCCAGTTTGTGGGCTCTGAGGTGCCAACATCCAAGGCAAGAGAACTGGGGAAGCAAACCAAATTCCACCATCCCCATTTGGGGACGAGTCTCACATACATTTACAGATCCTGCTCAACAGGGAACCCTCCTGAAGAGGGAGGAAGCTGAGTTCTAAGCTCTCAGTCCCACAGGCCGTTATGGTGACACCACACCCATTACACACACACACACACACACACACACACACACACATAGAAGAGAAAGAGACTTCTTTTTTTTTATGAGTCAAAATTTTTATTTATTCATTTCTTGCACTTGAAGTACTCCTCGATGACATCCTTGGCCTGAGATTCTTTGCCATAGTCCTTAACCACTACACAACTGCAACCAACCACTTTCCGTGGCTTCCCCTCTCGATCAATTTTACAGAGGCCTACCCATTCCCCTAGTTTTTTGTTGTCGTCAACCTT
>PVIH01004835.1:0-22540 GCA_004025045.1 Sigmodon hispidus
ATTTCTCAATTACACATTACAATTTAAAATGAGTTACATAACCATCATACCTTAATCAAGAGTAGAAAAATACATACAGCATAACAAAAGTCACCTTAAATGTATAGCAATAAAACAAAATCCCTCTATCTTTTTTGTTATACCTATTTCATATTCTCCCCTCCTTTCTTTTAAAGAGATTGACTATGACCATTAACCATTTATAATGAAAAAACATTAATTAGTAATATTTTGGGAAATTGAACGTAGTTTTTTTCTTTTAATACTTCCTGCTGACGAAGGACGTTGGCGATCTCATGTGGTCTTGAGGATGAATCATTTCAACTGGCATCTTGGAAGCTGAGAATATTCAGGTGGCCTTGGAAAATGAAACCACATTTGCCTGGAACCAATCCCCAGATTTTGATCTTCTGTGGAGACAAAAAACAGAAACTCTTTTTCTAAGCAACATATTCTCATAAACAGATTTCAAAGTCAAGATATCGTTAAAATATGTGTATTTGTTTAACTTAGCAGCCTTAGCAATCAATTGTCTTTCTGCAATTAGCTCATTAAAAGTTAAAAAATTAAAAGAAAACACAATAAGCATAATCCAGACTCTCTTTATCTGCCATTTTTAAGTGGCTTTTTTTAATCTTCATTTCTATTTCTCCTTTTTAAGGGTTTTCTTTACCCCCTTTATCTTCTCTCTGAAGCCTATGCATATTTTACATACACTGTATCCCATTTAGAGGTTTTGTGAATCTAAATCTGTTTTATTGAGAATCATTAATTATTTTGTAACCCAAAGAGCTTTTAAAATGTCCGTATCACTTTAATTGTTGATTCTGCCCCTTTTGGCACCATTTCAATATGGCAGAGGAGCCCACTGCATCTCTCTCACTGCTGGCAAACAGAGTAGACTCAAGAAATGCCGCTACCAGAAAAACTGTTTTTGACTCTGTTTTCTTTCTGTTCAGTATAAGCAGAAACCTTAAATCAATCACCCTTATGCCAAGTCTTCTGTGAAACATATGGGTTTAAGATGTGTGCTGTGGATGCTCCATTTTTAAATTCCTGCCTGAACACTACTATGTTTCTCTATTATAAATCAATTCATATACACAATTTAGAAATCCATTTTTGGTTCTGTTTCAGTGGGCTAGAATACTTTTTAAGCTTTTTAAACTTTCTCAGTCTTTTTTTGGGTGTTCAGCTCATGTTGGGATGCCATCTGTTGTAGAAGATTTCCTGGCCCATTTGGTGCCAAGGTTTGGCCCTGGCCCAGGGCAGCTTTTGTCCCCTAAAGAAATGAATCAGGCACTTATATTGACTTCATACTGTTTGGCCTATATCTCAAGCACATTACTAGCTAGCTCTTTAACCTTAAATCAACCCATTTCTAGTAATCTATCAGCCAAGTGACCCATTCCCATTCCGTGGCTCACCTGGATTCCTTACATGTCTCTTTTTCAGGGGTCAGATGGCAACTGACTAACTCTACTCTCTTTCTACCTGCCTGTTCTCTGATTCTCCACCCACTTCTATGGTGCTCTACATGGGACAAAATGCCTCCTTTATTTACAGCATACAGAGAACTTTACAACACTGTATGTGGTAGTATTAATTATGCTAAATTGGTTTTGTTTGTTTCATTGGTTTGTTGGTTGTTTTATCGGCTTGTTTTGGGAATTTTTGTATACCTTACATCTGAAGTAAGTGAAAAAATTCAATTCTTATACAAAAAATCTCTCACTTCTGCTTTTACTTGTCAATAAGCTCTAGGCTACATTTCCTATTTCCTGTGTAAAATGAAAATGACAAAATTCTACAATGCTTACCTTAATAATCATCAAATCAAAGCAAGCCAGTTTTTTTGTTTCAGGAAGAGATAAGTGTGTAGTGTGAATGGAAGATAATGAAAGTAGTGAGATGATTTATATAATAAAAGAGAGTACTAAGAAATGCTGAGTGAATTAACTCTGTAGTGTTACAGCATTATCTTTATATAAGCTTCTGGTTGTTTGGCATAATTATAGGCTTCATCCTAATTACATATAATCTATACTTCTAAGCATGTCCTATTTGGTTGGGAATGGTCATTTGACAGAATTGGGAATTATAAACATAAAAGAACATGTTCTGGAAAGTAAAACTTTTAAATCCAAGCTATTATTCTTTTCTCCTTCTTATAAATGCTTAACATTTTCTGGGTACATGAAAGTAATGCCTATGAAATGGAAGTCTGGGTAACTCTGATGTTCATAGAAGTAGTTTACTAAATATTATAGTGCTACCATAGTCCTGAATCCTTGAGTAACTGTAGAACATAGTCCTCTGTATTTAGAATTGCCCAGGACAGTGAAATGCATATGAAATGAAGTATTAACATATGTTTTAAAAACACATTTTGCCATATTAATACATATTACCTTACTTTAATGTCAAAATTGGTAGTAGAAAAAAAGAACTGTTACAGCACAAATGTAATTATGAGTTATTTTGATTGATATGAAATAATGTATTAGAATAAAAAAGAATTGCATGTGATGAAGAATTAAATATTTGACAATATCATCCTTTAGTATTTTTTATTCTAAAATAAAATTAAATGAGTTTAGCAGAAATGATTAAGAGATTTTAGTGACATTGTTATTATTAGTTGGTAGTTATTTATTATCTTCAACAACAATAAATAAGAACATTTGATGTTCTAAAAAAATAAAACTATAGGCCAATCGGCTCTGTCTGTTCTACAAATGAAAAAGGAGATATTATATAATTACATTACTTTAAAACAGTAGTTTTGAACCTTCTAAATGCTGCAACCAGACCAGGTTCTGTCTGTTGTGCATGTCTCCATACCCTCCTTAGCAGAGAGGAATAGAGTCTGGCTGAGAGGGCCTCCTCCAATTGCACCTAAAAGAAGGAGCATCATACAGCAACCCCACCTCAACTGCATCAGCAGAGAAAGACTAAGGACTTGAAATTGAGACCCCTGCCCAGAGCAGAATCAGACACTGAGTTGACCCCTTGCTCAGAGGTAACAGGAGACACACAAGCCCCCTTGTCACAACTGACCATGAGCCACCTAATTGTGAACCACTGAAGTCATGAGAGATGCCAGTGAAAAAATATATATAATAATATAAAGAACAACAAGGTAACTCCAGAAGAAAGTGGTGGTTCTACAACTACAAGACCTGAACAGAGCAATGAAAAGGAAGAAGAATTAAGCAACACCAAAAATAACTTTATGAATATATTGAAGACCTCAAAGAAAATATTAAAAATTCCCTTAAAGAAATAGAAGAAAATACAAACAAAAAATTGGAAGAGACAAACTAATCTATGAATGAAACATGCCAGGAACTAAAAATTAAAATAGAAGCAAAGAAAAAGGCACAAAATGAGGCAAAGATGGAAATAGAAAACCTGAAGAAAAAAGCTGGAACCACAGATACAAGTACAACCAACAGAATTCAAGAGATGGAAGAGAAAATCCCTGAAGTGGAAGACTCAATAGCTCAAATAGATATATCAGTTAAAGAAAATACTAATACCAAAAAATCCATAACACAAAATGTTGAGCAACTCTGGGACACCATGAAAAGACCTAACTTGAGAACAATGAGAATAGAAGAAGAAGAATAGCAGCTCAAAGGCACAGATAATGTATTCAATAAAATCTTAGAAGAAAGCTTTCCTAACTTGAAGAAGGAATTGCCTATAAAGACACAAGAAACTACAAAACACCAAATAAATAGAACCCTCCCAAAAGTCAGCATGCCACATAATAATCATGTCACAAAACATACAGAACAAAGGAAAAAATTTAAGAGTTTCAAAAGAAAAGGGCCTATTTAGCTTTGAAGGCAGACCCATCAGAATAACACCTGAATATTCAATAGAAATGATGAAAGTTAGAAGGGCTTGGTCAGAAGTTATACAGACACTAAAAGAGCATGGCTGCCAAACTAGAATACTATATCCTGCAAAATTATCAATCATCATAGTTGGAGTAAAAAAGATATTTCATGACCAAGAAATATTGAAACAATACCTATCTACCAATCCAGCAATACAGAAATTATTAGAGGGAAAACTCCAACTTAAGGACCCTAGATATACCCATGAAACCACAAAAAATCAATAATCTCACAGAATAATACCCCAGAGAAAGGAAATGCAAACCAGTTACAACCAAAAATAGCAGGAAATATCAATCAGTGGTCACTAATATTCCTTAATATCAATGGATTCAATTCTCCTATAGAATGATACACCAACAAGATGGATACAACAACAGAAGCCATCCTTCTGTTGCCTAAAAGAAACACACCTCAACCACAAAGACCGACATAGGCTTAGAGTAAAGAGTTGGGAAAAGATTTTCCAGTCAAATGGTCCTAAGAAACAAGCTTGGGTCACCATCCTAATATCTAACAAAATAGACTTTAAGCTAAAAGCCATTAAAAGGGACCAAGATGGTCATTACTTATTCATCACAGGAAAAATTGGTCAAGAGGAGATTTCAATCTTGAATATTTATGCTCCTAATGTAAGGGCACATACTTATGTAAAAGAAACACTGCTAAAGCTTGAATCTCACATCAATTCTTACACCCTAATAGTGGGAGACTTCAATACCCCACTTTCAACCCTGGATAGATCAATCAGACAGAGACTCAACAGAGAAATAAGGAGTTTAAAAGAGGTTATGACGCAAATGGATTTAATAGTCATGTATAGAAACTTCCTTCTTTTGTAGCTCCCCCCAGTTGACCACACCCTGCCCTGCTCAACACCCTGGAGCAGTTTACTTGTGTAGCTTTGGATTTCCCACTGCATCTCCCCTAAATATGTCTAAATAAGAAGGTTTTTAAACTAAGTTTAAAACTATATACTATAGGGAACATCATAAGGCGGTGTCTGGGGAAGAGAAAGGTATTAACATAAGTGAGGTCAAACTACCATTAACAAACAACAGATACAAGGTACAATTTAATGTCTAAAATGTTGATATGAGAAAATGTGCAGGGATTGTTTTAAGGCTGTTTATCTCGAACAATAAAGTTTTAACACTTAAGTGTCTTTGCTGAGATATGAAGTAATAACAACCTCAACTATCTAGTCTTTAACACTATCAAGACCTGACAAGGAAAATATATATCTGAAGTTGGAAGCATGATAAAGTAAGTTCTAAAATTTAGGAGAAGACAATGACAGTTAACTATCTGGACAGTCATCTACCATTTCTCTGTATAATGGGAGCATTTATCGTTGTGGCTATGGGTCTATGATATCTGACAAGTTTCCATAGAAGCGGGGTATCTTTTGGTAGGACCATCTTATCTTGTCTAGGCAGACTTTGGCAGTCTCTATCTTTTATCTTGCTCATCCATCTCGGACAGAGAGCACGCTGACAACAATCAGGGCAAGTGCTGTCTTTTGTCCTTTAGGCTATTATTTGCCAAACAAGACAATTTCTTTGCAAGATGTCTGTGATGCTCAACACCACCTTGAGAAAGGAAAGGTGATGTCAGGAGTTGCCATGTCTCTGAAGGCCAAATTTGAGATAACAAAATCTTGAATGTCATATTTTCTCACTCTATGAAGAGGTTGAAGACGCCTATCTGTAGTGGGAAATTAGGAACTGTATATGTGTGTGAGCTGTAACAGAGCGTAAAAGCTGACAGAGGCGTGGCCACTAAAAACAAGATTTAGACAACACTTAGAGAGAGACAAGACGTAGGCATTTTTTTGTATAGAGTTTTTGTAAAAGGGTGGGGCTTTTGGTTTGTGGTGGCGGAGCTCTGAGCTGGCGGCAAGAGAGTGTGGCGATGTGGCATGTTATAATTTTATTTTTTTGGGTTTTTTTTTTAATTTTTTTGTTTGATAAGTGATTCTCTCAAAATAAACCTCACTTAAAACATATCTCATGGCAAGTTTTTACCGCGATAATTGGCGCCTGAACAGGGACTTGAAGGACTATCTTGGCTTGTTTTGTTAACATTTAGAGGTTACCTTTTTCTGGAACTTGTATGTTTAGTTTATATAGCATATTATTAAACAGTTAATATTAGAACAGTTTTTTGTCTAGTGGCTAACTGTTGTCACAAAGTAAATTTTATATGAAGTTTTTTTAATGTCTTCTTTTTAAATATATTGGTGTTGTCAGGAACAGACTTGTCTCACTGTTTAGAAAAGTTTAAGTGATTCTCTCAAAATAAACCTCACTTAAAACATATCTCATGACAAGTTTTTGCCGCAATACCTATCTATCTGGTGTATTCTAACATGTTTTTGAAAAGCCTGAGTATTTTGACTGTTAGGTGGCAAATCTGAATAACCATAATCTGCAATCCCAATCAACCAAGAAAGTGAAGCTAACATTGTAAAAATAGGCATTTTAAAATGAGTGTACAGCTCTTCTATAATAATTTTAAGTATAACAATCTTATGAATATTGACCAAAATATAAATTTTGTATCAAATGACAATAATATCTTAACTATATATCATTGTACATATAATAATATATCTAACCAGAGTTATATAAAACAATGTGTGTATAAGTTACAACAAATGTTATGACTAGCATAAATAATTAGAGGTAGAAATTGGATTATGGAAATGGTGATGTACTTAATATATATTAATGTGCAAAACATTTTAAACAGAGGTAGACATGTGTAAATTAAGGCAATTAAACATTCAGCTTTGTATCAAAGTATATATTATCTCAATATGGCCTGGCTTATCACAACTGAAACAAATAATGTTTTGATTTTTTATTTTAACATTAGTAATGGCTTGTCTTATTTAATTTTTTTAACAGAGTGTAGATATTTAACATTAATTGTAAGTTGAATCTATTTTTTTATGGGTGCACTTTTGATATTTAATGGCATGATTAATTTTTTATATGTCATATGAGCATTATTGAAGGCCAAAGAGAGTATCAATTGTTTTCGAACTTTTGAATTTGACACTGTTTTATTTATAGTTAGAGTCAACCTTTGTAAAAAGTCTGTATAAGGCTCTTTTGGACTTTGTTTAATTTGAGTATA
This sequence comes from Sigmodon hispidus, assembly GCA_004025045.1. Taxonomy (NCBI): domain Eukaryota; kingdom Metazoa; phylum Chordata; class Mammalia; order Rodentia; family Cricetidae; genus Sigmodon; species Sigmodon hispidus. Next base: position 7,053 of record PVIH01004835.1, read on the forward strand.
TGACTCAATTTTTTGTCTTGGGTCTAAAACCTTTTTTCAAGCATTTAGGGCAGGAGTATGGCACAGCAACAGAGCATGGTCATCATAAGTAGCCTGAACTGATACATCAGCAAATTGGCCTTCTCCAAGCATTTGGTCCTTGGAGATGGTAACATTTTTAGTTTGATCTTGAGATTTTAAGGCTTTAGCTTCTTTTTTAAATTATTTTTTTTTATTGCAAGCTTTGGCCATCATTTAACACTGTGGTTGTTAAATTTTTTTAGTCATTAGGAATTATCTGATTTTGTGCTGACTATGAGTTTATGGATTGTTTAACAAAAGATGATTGTACATCATATGCAATTATGGCTTTTTTATTGTTTTTAGATTTTTTATGAGTATAGGTTTATAATTGTATTTTATACTGTCTGAAGCCCTTCCATGTGATTGTAGTTTTTTGGTCTCTGTCACAACTGGGAATAGAGTTTGAGGGGTGGGGGTTAGTCTCTTCATCATAACTATTTTAGGTAGAGAACTTTATTTATAGTAGCATCTTTTAAGAGGGGGCTCTGGGTTGTCTTGAGCAAATGTTTCCTCAGAATCATTTTTTAAAGTCTCTAAGCAAGCTTTATGATCTTGTAACCTAGTGGTAATGGTCTTTTTTAGTGTTTTAAAGTCTTTTATAAATGACCTCTCTAACAATTTTATAGAGTGGAAAATCTTTTTAGTCTTTACATTTACTCATTTTATAATCTTTTAGTTTTTTAGAATTTTTATCTAGTTTTTAAAATTTTTTATTTAGTTTTTTAAAATTTTTATCAATATGAGTTTTGCATTTTTTTTAACTAATGCAGACCTCTCCTCTATGGAAGCAATGAGGATTGTTTTAATATGTTTATCTATGTCAGACATCTTAGCCTCTCATGCTCTGTGGAGAACATATTTATCTCTATGTTAGGATCTTTTAAAATAGGTAGATATAAAGTATATTATCATACAAAAAAGCAAAAGAACACGGGTTGAGATAGCCTCTAAATGCATAATCTTGAAAATAAACTTTTATCACCATTGTGAAAAAGTGAGTAGAATTTTGAACATTTATCTGGTCAGACATTGTAGAAGAAAAAGGATTGCTTTATTTAGATGTAATGAGGACTTACAGCCAGTAGATGTTGCAGTTGCGATCAGCAGCAGCAGCAACAGTGTGCAAAACAAAGTGACGATTCGACCAGGACAGTCTTTGTTTCTTTCAACAACTCTTATCGGGCTTGCTCTGCTCCATGGCTGGGGGAACCTGGCAGGGCTCCGTGGAGTCAGCCCAACATTGGGCGCCAGATATTATGGTAATTAACCCGCCTTGAGATATATGCTAAATAAGGTTTATTACTTGCAAGTCACTTACAAAACAGGGGTTGTTTAGGGAGTAGGAGAAAAGTTAGGAGAAGGGCGGAGAAGTGGAGAGCCAGAGCAATCACTGGCAGACAGTCCTTCCTCTACCACGCCACCAGTCCAGAGCCACACATCCACTTCCCTCTTTGGTGCAACCTTCTTTCATTGCTCCACCGAGTTGATCACGCCCTGCCCAGCTCAACACCCCTGAGCAGTTTACTTGTGTAGCTTTAGATTTCCCGCTACAATCATTGGTCATGAAACAAATATCAACAGATATAAAAAGTGAAAATAATCCCTTGTAACATATCAGATCACCAGGGCCTAAATTTAGAGTTCAACAACATCAAAAATCAAAGAAAGCCTACCAATTCATGGAAACTAAATATCATTCAGCTGAACCACCTCTGGGTCAAGGAAGAAATTAGGAAACAAATCAATGTATTCCTATAACTTAATGAAAATGAATCCAAAACATACCCTAACTTGTGCGACACAATGAAAGCAGTCTTAAGAGGAAAATTCATAGCGCTAGATGCCTATATGACAAACCTAGATAAATCACACCCTAGAGAACTACAAGCTCACCTAAAAGGCTTAGAACAATTAGAAGCAAACTCATCTAGAAGGAATAGACAGCAGGAAATAATCAAACTTAGAGCTAAAATCAATACAATTGAAACAAAAGGAATAATACAAAGCATCAATGAAATTAAGTGTTGGTTCTTTGAGAAAGTCAACAAGATAGAGAAGATCTCATTCAAACTAATCAAAAAGCAGAGAGAGAGTGCATCCAAATTAACAAAATCAGAAATGAAAAGGGGGACATAACAACAGACCCCCAGGAAATACAGAGAATTATCAGATCATACTTTGAAAATATGTATTCCACAAAAATAGAAAACCTAGAAATCAGGGACAGCTGTCTGTACAGGTACCATTTTCTAAAATTAAATGAAGATCAGATTAATTACCTAAACATGCCTATAATACTCAAGGAAATTGAAGCTGTCATTAAAAGCCTCCCCAAAAATAAAAGTCCTGGTCCAGATGGTTTCAGTGCAGAATTCTCCAAGACATAAAAGTAGAATTAGTACCAATACTCCTCAAACTATTTCACACAGTACAAACTGAAGGAATATTGCCAAATTCCTTTTATGAGGACACAATTACCCTAATACACAAGCCACTCAAAGACACAACAAAGAAGGAAAATTACAGATCAATATTCCTCATAAATATTGATGTTAAAATTCTCAATAAAATTTGAGCAAACTGTATACAATAATATATAAAAAATATCATCCAACATGACCAAGTAGGTTTCATCCAAGAAATGCAAGGCTGGTTTAACATATGAAAAACCATAAATGTTATCCATCACATAAAGAAACTAAAGGAACAAAACCACATGATCATATCCTTAGATGCTGAAAAAGCCTTTGACAAAGTCCAACACTCCTTTATGATAAAAGCCCTGGAGAGAACAAGAATACAGGAAGAATATCTAAATATAATAAGAGTGAATTAAAAGATGCTAACAGCCAGCATCAAACTTAATGGAGAAAAACTCAAAGCAATCCGACTAAAATCAGGAACCAGACAAGGATAGCCTCTCTACATTTATCTATTCAATATAGTTGTTGAAGTTTCAACTAAAATAATAAGAGAACAAAAGGAGATTAAAAGGATGCAAATTGGAAAAGAAGAAGTCAAAATATCTCTATTTGCACATGATATGATTATATACATAAGTGACCCACAAAATTCTAACAGGGAACTTCTACAGACGAAAAACACCTTCAGCAATGTAGCAGGATATAAGATTCACTCAAAGAAATCAGTAGCCCTTCTATACACTAAAATAGAAAGGCTGAAAAAGAAATAAGGGAAACATTATCCTTCATAACAGCTAGAAATAGCATTAAATACCTTGAAGTAATTATAACCAAAGAAGTAACAGAAATATTTGACAAAAATTTTAAATCACTGAAGAATTTGGAGAGGATATCAGATAATGCAAAGCTCTCATATGTTACTGGATATTTAGGATCAACATTTTAAAAAATGGATATTCTACCAAAGGCACTCTACAGACTCAATGCACTGCACATCTAAATCCCAACACAATATTTCTTGGACCTTGAAAGAACAATACTCAATTTCATTTGAAATAACAGGAAAGCAAAGATTGCCAAACAATTTTACTCAACAAAAGAACCTCAGGAGGTATCACCATCCCTGACTTCAAGTTATACTATAGAGCTACAGTAATAAAAACAGCCTAATACTGGTATTAAAACAGACTTGTGATAAATAGAATAGAATTGAGGATCCAGACATTAGTCCAAAAACTTATGAACACCTGATCATCGACAAAGAGGCCCAAAATATTCAATGGGAAAAAGACCATTTAACAAATGGTGTTTGCATAGCTTTATGGTAGTGTGTAGAAAAATATCAATAAATCCAAGCCTGTGACCCTGTACAAAACTCAAATCCAAGTGAATCAAAGACCTCAACATGAACCCTGCCACTTTAAACTTGATAGAAAGTGGGAAATACACTTCTACAAATTGGCACAGGCGACCACTTCCTAAGTATAATAACAGTGTCACAGACACTAAGATCAACAATCAATAAGTGGGATCCCCTGAAGCTGAGAAGCTTCTGTAAATCCATGGACACTGTCAATAAGACAAAATGACAGCCTAAAAATGGGAAAAGATTTTAACCAACCCTACAAGTGATAGAGGACTGATCTCTAAGATATATAAAGAACTCAAGAATCTTGAGTCCAAAAGCTTGAATAACCCAATCAAAGAATGGGGTTCAATTCTACAAAGGGAATTCTCAGCAGAAGAATTACAAATAGCTGAAAGGCACCTGAAAAAGTATTCATCATCTTTAACCATCAGAGAAATGTAAATCAAAACAACTTTGAGATTCCTCCTGACACCTGTTAGATTGGCTAAGGTAAAAGACACAGATAACAGCCTATGCTGGAGAGGATGCAGAGCAAGGGCATCACTCCTCCATTGTTGGTGGAACTGAAAGCTTGTTCAGCCAGTTTGGAATGCAGTATGGCAGTTTCTCAGTAAATTGAAAATCAATCTCCTCAAGGACCCAGCAATACCACTTCTGGGTGTATACCCTAAAAATGCACAGTCGCAGTCCAAAGACATTAGCTCAACTATGTTCATAGCAGTGTTATTTGTAATATCAAGAACCTGAAAACAACCTAGATGCCCCTCAACTGAAGAATGGATTAACAAACTCTGGTACATCTACTCAATGTAGTACTACTCAGCAGTAAGAAAAATGATATCCTAAAATTTGCAGGCAAATGGATGCATTTGGAGAATATCCTCTTGAGCGAGGTATCACAAACCCAGAAAGTTAAGCACAGGATATACTCACTCACTAGTGGACTCTAAGGAAACAAACAAGAAAAAAGCAAAACATGCCTAAGCTGCAAACCAGAACCGCTGAACAGCTTTGGATCAGAAACACCTTGGACTGATTCCTTGGATCCCACTCCCCCTAGAGGAACACCTGACTCAGTCTTGATGTTGGGGGAAGAAAACTGGATTTGCCAGGTGTGGAGGCTGAACTAAACCCTATTGGGACTGTTTGACTTTGGGACTGCGTGCGGGAGGTGGGGCAGGGATGGAGAGTTGTGGAGAATTGAGAATGACTTGATGTGGTGGGAGGGGGTTGGGACCTTGAATAAGGATATACAAGGATAGAAAGTGTGACTACTTTGTTCATAATAATTAAAAAAAGAAAAAATGTTGCAACCCTTTAATACAGTTGTGTTATGTTGACCCCAACCATAAAATTATTTTCAATGCTGCTTCTTAATTATAATTTTGCTATTATTATTATGAGCAGTTTCAACATAGATAATCCCAAAAGTTAAAGAGAAGTTTGTTGTAGTGGGAATCTGATGTTACCTAAGGAAGCACTGAGGACCTCAAGAATCTGACCGGGATAGGTAATGGCCAGAATCATTCAACAGCCCAGGGCCAAGACTCCCACCTCCTTTTTTTGGTTCTTCCAATTTTCTGGGAAGAAGCCAAGCATCCCTGTCAGGAGTTCTGTTTCTCCTAAAATTGATTCTTATATGTATAAGTCCATTCTCTTTCCTTAATAAATATTAACACATCAGATATAATGAATTACAGTAGTATCTGGTGCCACATAATACAATTTCTACCTCTATTTATTTATATCAGTTATAACATTTGTTATAATATATACACAAGTTATTTTATATAACACTATTTAAGTATTTTATACAATAATATATAGTTAAAATACTGTTGTCAATTTATGTTACATATATTTACCCTAGTTAATATTCATAACATCATCCTACTTAAAGTCATTATAAAAAACTGTACACTCATTTATAGATTACTTTTTCTTATAAACTTTTCTCTATCAGTTGACTAAAGTTACAAATTATCACTACTCAAATTTGTCACATAACACATTAAAATATATCAAATAAACAAATGTCTTCAACTACTTTATAGACCAAAAAATATGACATTTAAAATTTTATTATCTAAAATTTGTCCTTAAAAGACATAACAACTCCTAACATCACTATTCTGTTCTTTCCCAAGGTAGTGTTAGGCATTATAGACATCTCACAAAGAGTTTGTCTTCTTTGGCAAATGATAGCCAAACAAAAGACTACAATTGCCCCCAACAACTGTCAACATACACACTGTCCAATCGAAACAAACAAAATAAAAAATAAAAACTGCCAAAGCCTACCTAAACTAAATAAAACAGGTTCTCCCCCAAAATACCCTACTTCAAAAGAGACTTGTCAAATATCCTTAGCCAATAGCCAAAAAAGGCAATACTCCAACTATAAAAAAAAACATAAATAGCTATCCAAATATCTAACTGTTGTTGTCCTCTCCTAAATCTTAAAAATTACTCTCTCATACTTCTAATCCTCAAATAACATATTTTTCTCTCAAATCTTAATAATATTAAAGATTAAATAAGGTTACTATCATTTCATAGTTCAACAAAGACATTCAAATATTAAATTTTTATTATTCCAAACAAACAGCCTTAAAATAATTCCTATACATTGCTTCATACCAATATTCTAGACATTAAAACATACTTTATATTTGTTGTTAGTTATAGTGTGGCCTTGATTGTGTTAATGCCTTTTCCTCCCCCAGGCACAACCTTTTAATAATCTGTATATTATATAGTCTTATACTTAATTTAAAACTTTATTAATTAAACAAAAAGTATAATAAGATTCAAATGTTACCTAAAAAAAACTCTAATGACCTCAAAAATCCAGACCCAAATAAGGCATAGCCAAAATCGTACAAGTGCCCAAGACCCAGACTCCTGTCTTTCTTTTTAGTTCCTACATTCTTAAAAAGAAAAACACTGAATGCCCCCGTACAAGTTCTGTTTCTCCTAAAATTGCTTCTTATATTTATAAGTCCATTCTCTCCCTTTAATAAATATTAACTTATCATATTATACAACAGATATAATTAGTTACGAGACTAGTTTGTTGTCTCATAGGAGGAGATGGTTAATTTTCATTGCTAACATTATGCACAATCAAGAATCATCTGGAAAAGTAATAGTGCCATTTCTTTTCTCACTCTTGGAACTATTCTTATAGAAAGAATGATTTCTTTTGTCTTACAATTCTAGGGAAGAGCTCATAAAGGCAGGGATTACATGGTAGCAGGGTCTTGAGACAACTAATCACATTGTGTATATACACTTTGAAATTAGAGAAGGATGAATGTTGATCCTCAAATTGTTTTTTCCTTTTTAATGCAGCATAGAAACCTCATCTAGGAAACAGTGCCACCAACAGGAAGTGGATTTTCCCTCTTTGATTAATCTAATCTAAGTAATCTTCACAGACTGTCCACTGTCTAAATCTATATAACTCTTTATATGCTAGTCTAATAATGTCAAATTGACAATATTATCTGTAGTTACTGCACGCATTTCTAATTTGAAAGTAAACCACATTATGTTAATTGAATCCCATCCCTTTTCTTGTTGGCAGAGCTATTGCATAAAGAAAATTGCATTTAATCCATATTACAATGTCATTATAGTCTCTTACAGACCCAACAGTGTTCAAATGTCCAAAATTTATCTTGAGACTCAAGGTTATCTTCTATGTACAAGTTTCTATAAAATTAAAATATAAGTTACATATATCAACTATGCAGCAACACATAGGACAAGTTAACATTCAGAAATGGTGGATAGTCATAGATCTCAGTGGCTCTCTGTAACTTTGGTATATTATACCAATCTTTTGCCAGTGCAAAACCAGCACCATGTGAAGGATACTGCCAAGTTCTTAGTTCTGTATGTAGCTTTGACCTTAGGATCACATTTCCTTCAGCTTTTTGAACCATCTAGAATGACTAAAAGGATGTTGCTTTTAAGTAACTATCAGTTCAAGTTACTCCTTTCAACTAAAATTATATTTTTTCTTCTTTATTTTGTATTTATCAAAAAAAACAGTACAATGAATTAAAAATACTGAAAAGTTAACAATAACTATAAAGAGGATAAGAATCATAAGCATGGCTTATCAAGGATGATAATGCAAATAAGATTGCTACACATATATTTACTTTGTGTTCAGCTTTCCCTCTGAATTTTTTTTTCCATCCCTGTATATCCTTATTGAAGGTCCCTTCCCCCTCCCACCACATCAGGTCATTTTTCTTCTCCAAAACTCCCCATCCCCTCCCTGGGCAGGGAGCAGACAGACCTATGGTACCACTGACCCAATAATGTTTGGATCAGTTTCCTCACCAAATACAGTTTTGTCCATCCTCCCACAAGAGTGAGTCAGGTGTTCCTATATTTGGAGTGGGGTCTGAAGGGTCAGTCCAGGATGTTTCTGATCCCAAGCTGTTCAGTGGTTGTGGTTTGCCACTTGGGCATGCTTGGCTTTTTTTCTTGTTTGTTTGTTTAGAGAAAACTAATGAGTGAGTACATCCCCTGCTTATCTTTCTGAGATTGTGATACCTCTCTCAGGAGGATATTCTCCAAATCAATCCATTTGCCTGCAAATTTTAGGATATCATTTTTTTCTTATTGCTGAGTAGTATTTCATTGTGTAGATGTACCACAGTTTGTTAATCCATTCTTCAGTTGAGGGACATCTAGGTTGTTTCCAGGTTCTTGCTATTACAAATAATGCTGCTATGAACATAGATGCGCTAATACCTTTGGAGTGTGAATGTGCATCTTTAGGGTATACACCCAGAAGCGGTATTGCTGGGTCCTTGGGGAAATTGATTCTCAATTTTCTGAGAAACCTCCATATTGCATTCCAAAGTGGCTGAACAAGCTTACATTGCCACCAAAAATGGAGGAGTGTTCCCCTTGCTCCACATCCTCTCCAACATAGGCTGTCATCTGTGCCTTTTATCTGAGCCAATCTAACAGGTGTTAGGTGGTATCTAAAACTTGTTTTGATTTGCATTTCTCTGATGGCTAAAGATGAAGAGCACTTTTTCAGGTGCCTTTCAGCCATTCATAGTTCCTCTGCTTAGAATTCCCTTTTTAAATCTGTACCCCATTTTTTGGTAGGGTTATTCAAGGTTTTGGGCTCTAAATTCTTGAGCTCATTATATACCTTAGAGATCAGTCCTCTATCACTTGTAGGGTTGGTGAAAATCTTTTCCCATTCTGTAGGCTGGCATTTTGTCTTATTGACAGTGTCCTTGGCTTTGCAGAAGCTTCCCAGCTTCAGGAGATCTACTTTGTTAGATATTAGGATTGCAACCCCTGCTTGTTTCTTAGGACTGTTTGACTGGAAAATCTTTTCCCAACCCTTTATTCTAAGCCTGTGTCTGTATTTGTGGTTGAGGTGTGTTTCTTATAGGCAACAGAAGGATGGTTTCTGTTGTTGTATCCATCTTGTTAGTGTGTGACGTTTTATAGGAGAGTTGAGACCATTGATATTAAGGGAAATTAGTGACCATTGATTTATATTTCCTGCCATTTTTGGTGGTTACTTGTTTGTATTTCCTTTCTCTAGGGTATTCTTCTGTTGACTTATTGGTTGTTTGTAATTTTGTGGGTGTATCTGGGGTCCTTAGGTTGGAGTTTTCCCTCTAATACTCTCTATAGTGCTGGATTGGTAGATAGATATTGTTTCAGTCTAACTTTGTCCTGAAATACCTTGTTTACTTCATTTATGGTAATTGATAATTTTGCAGGATATAGCATTCTAGTTTGGCAGCCATGCTCTTTTAGTGTCTGTATAACTTCTGACCGAGCCCTTCTAGCTTTCATCATTTCCATTGAATAGTAAGGCATTATTCTGATGGGTCTGCCTTTATATGTGAATTGGCCCTTTTCTTTTGCAGCTCTTAAAATTTTTTCTTTGTTCTGTATGTTTTGTGGCTTGATTATAATGTGGCGTGCTGACTTGTTTTTGGGATCATATCTATTTGGTGTTCTGTAAGCTTCTTGTATCCTTATATGCATTTCCTTCTTCAGGTTAGGGAAGTTTTCTTCTATGATTTTATTGAAAACATTATCTGTGCCTTTAAGCTGGTATTCTTCTCCTTCTTCTATTCCTATTATTCTCAAATTAGGTCTTTTCATGTTGTCCCAGATTTCCTGAACATTTTGAGTTATGGCTTTTTTAGTTTTACTATTTTCTTTGACTGATATATCTATTTGAGCTACTGATTCTTCCACTTCAGAGATTCTATCTTCCATCTCTTGAACTCTGTTTGTTATGCTTGTATCTGTGGTTCCAGCTTTTTTCTTCAGGTTTCCTATTTCCATCTTTGCCTCATTTTGTGTCTTCTTTATTGCTTCTCTTTCAGCATTTAGTTCCTGGCATGTTTCTTTCATAGATTTGTTCATCTCTTCCATATTCTTTTTGTATTTTCTTCTATTTCTTTAATGTTTTTTTTCATATCTTCTTTGAGAGCTTCAATGATCATCAAAAAGGAATTTTTGGTGTTGCTTCCTTCTGTTTCCTTTTCATTGCTCAGTTCAGGTCTTGTATTTGTAAGATTGCCACTCTCTTCTGGAGTTACCATATTGTTCTTTGTATTATTATGTAATTTTTGCACTGATGTTTGCCCATGGCTTCAGTGGTTCATGATTTGATGGCTCCTGGTCAGTTGTGGCACTCAGGCTTGTGTGCCTCTTGTCACCTTTCTGGGCAGGGTCTGAATCTACTCTTCAGTGACCCCTGTACCTGTCTGTTCCCTTAGTTCAATGTGGTGGTGGGTAGCTGTGCAAATTCCCTCAGCAGGAGCTGTGTGTATGGTGACAGACAGAGTTTATCTTCCCCCACTCCAGAGTGTGCTGGGAGTCTGCAGACAGCACTTGGTCCCGGAAGAGGAACCAGAACCGATGAGAGCTCAGCTCTCCCTCCCTGGCTGGGATATAGGTGCTTGGGCCTGATGATCCCTCCTCACCTCTGGTCGGGGTCTGAGTCTGTCCTTCAGAGACCCCTGTAGTTGTCTGTTCACTCAGTTTGAGGTGGCAGTGGTTAGCCGTGCAAATTCCCTCAGCAGGAGCTGTGGGTATGGTGACAGTCAGAGTTTATCTTTCCCTGCTCCAGAGTGTGCTGGGACTCTGCAGATAGCACTTGGTCCCGGAAGCGGAACTGCAGCTAAATTTATATTTTTTATAAGCAGAAGATTTTTATGAGTGTAGTTTTGCCCTCAGGGTACCTTTTTTGCTGTTTCAGGATAGAACATGCAGTTCATCTTTAACAATTATAGACCCTTTAATATTGAAGGGAGGTATTATGTATGGACAGATGATTTGGTTCCTAGAAGCCAAGGGTTATTGTGTGGCAAGTGTGGGATAACTCCCTATGAATCATAGGTCAGGAATTTTTTAATGGCCTCAAAAATACAACCATTACTTCAGTGTAATTTCATTGTACAGTATATATGGAAATAAAAGACCATACTGGAAGCCAGATAATGGTGAAGACTCAAAGAATAAATTCTATGATTTTATTTTCTTTGTGTCTTGGAACAACAGGATGTTTATTCTCTTAATTGCCATTGTGAATCAGCCTTACTAATCAATGGCACAAATTAACAGCTTTTTGTATACTTCTGCCACAACATTTTTTATAATACAATTAGAACAAACATGTAAGCCTTTATCTACAAATCTATTTATTGCACTTTTTCACTCCAAACATGGCCTGCTAAACTCCTTTGAAAAATACTGCCTCTTTTCATTAAGCAAAGACAATTATTTTTTTGAAAGCTCACCATGCTTTATTGCATCATGTGCAGCATGAGACATCTCTGTCTCACTCTAAATCTTCTCAATACCTGCTTCCTATAACTATATTTAAGTTCAGGATTCAATTTCTGCTGTGAGATTATACAATACTAGATATATTTTTAATTATGGAATGATGTTATGTTTTGTATTTTTCCAGAGGAAATACGGACAACATACTACTATGTCTTTATTCCCAGGCCTTCAAAAGTATAGCAGAGGTACCTTCCCAATTCCTAAAAATATTATCAACTTGAGATCCTTCTCAAAACCTCTATATCATATCTTCCTTATAGAAAAAGTACAAGTGAAGACCCAGGGCTACACATAGCCTGAATTTTGTGTTCTATACAGTGATAATCCAATATACTCATTTGGAATCTTATCCTTGGCACTGAAATGATCATGCTATGCTCCTAAATTTGATGTTAAGTAATGATAAAAAACCCCAAAACTTTGATACTCTTGCACAAATTCTGCTGCAAAATCACAAAAATATTTGATGTATTTATATTCCAGGTGAAAGGGATTTATGTAATACTTAACAAAACCTATTTTTGGATTAATGGGGCAAAAAATATTGAACAAATTCTTATAAATTTGAAGAGATAATTAAGGCATATTTATACCTGAACTCTGTAATCTATCAAGTCTTGTTTGCTAGGCTCTTTGCTTCAATTGAACCATGACTGGTCTATGAGGTATAATCACCTTAGTGGCTCCAGTACTGAAAATTCTGGATCTGGCTTGTGCTTTTGATCCCTGTATAGTAAACTTAATAATTTATCCTATATGTTATAAAACCTAGCAATTGCAACTATTAAAATACCAGTGATCAACAAGAGAAATCAGAAACTCCACCTGAAGGATACAGCATATGTCCTTTTTATGCAAGCTCTATACCAATAACTAGCATGGAAATAAATATAATGATGTATAATTTTACTTAAATTTCCTCCACAATTTTGAGATCATATTTTTGAGAGACAAGGACCTGTGTAACTTAGAAGCCTGTAACTTCTGTTAAAAACTATGACATGGGTCTTCTAAAAACAGCATCTCTAAACTGTTTCACTTCATCATAGATTACCTCAAGAAAGATGTATTAGGAATTCCTACTTTCAACTAACTTCTACTTCTTATACACTGTATTGTTTCCCAAGACCACTTAGAGCCAGGGTGCAGCAATAGGAGGAAGTAATGTTAGGAATTCTTAGTGATAATCTTTTGATCATCCCCTCCTACTACTAAAGAATAATAACAGCTTTTATAGCATTACCATAGTACATAACATAATTTTGTAAAATACCACAATGAGATTTTGAGTAATCAATGGCAAGAATAATATAAAGAATTTGTAATTCACAAAAGAACAAAAGATTTTAGTTAGTTTAAACAGTTTTCTGTATTGCTTCTTACACCGAAGTACTCATATAAATTATGCATACTTATTTAAAGTTTTGGGAGTTTAACTTCTATTTGAAAAAATGTGGAACTGAACACTTATATCTCTCTAGAGTGTTAAATTGATACATGAATACATTGGTGCTTGACATCTCTGTGTGTGTGTGTGTATGTGTGTGTGTGTATGTCTGTGTGCAGAGTTGTTATATCAGCAAATATTGGAATGTGTTGGTCACTGTCTTAGTTTGGCTTTCTGTTGCTATTAAAATACACCATGACCACAGAAACTCTTATAAAAGAAAACATTATTAAGGCTTGCCTAAAGTTTCAAATGTTTAGTCCAATATCAAAGTAGGACATGGCAACATGCAGGGTGACATAGTGCTGAAGAAGAAGCCAAGAGTTCTGCATCTTGTGAAGGCAAAATGAAGTGGTCTGAGACACTAGGTGAATGGTGAGCATACAGTAAACCTTAAAGTCTTCTCCATGGTGATGTACTTCTTCCAAAATAGGCTACACCTACTCTAACAAAGTCAAATTTCATATAATGTCCATCCCTATCAAACACATGAGTCTGTGGGGCTATATCTATTCAAAACAACACAGGCACCTAGAAAAAGTTTCTATGTTTTTGTCTCAAACTAAAGAATTGAGCAAACACATATGACTAGTAGCAGAATCAAGAACAGTTTCTTAGAAAAGGACAGCATTCCAAAGGAACTGGTAGCCAAGCAAATGGAGACATTTTGGGAGCTCAAATGACCAGCCACATTGTAAAATGAAAGGGACATACTATAGGTTTCATGCATGAAATCAGACACACACACATACACACTACCAGAGCCACACTAGAATTTATGCAGGAGAGTTACCAGACAAGTACAAGGGCAGACACAGATGCCAGGAGTCAGGTGAAAAACAGACTCATTTACTCAGCAATGAAGAGAGCCTTATATACCCTCATCTCAGCACTGAAATGCCCCTATTTATTAGGCATGGTCTGATGATATTGCCTGACCATCTCTCATTGGTTAGATAGCATCTGTTCCAAGGAAGACTCTGCATGATCAGAAAGTCTGGGCAGCATCTGTTGGTAGGACCTCAGGCAGAAACCAGGTTGGGTCATCATGAGGACATGCATTATTTACATGCCTTGCCAACTTGTTTGAGTCAATTTTCTTAACTTTATAGGCCTGTCTTACTTCAGTGGCTCATGTCTGTTCCAGTGAAAATTTAATCAGAACAGCTAGTAACACACAGCAGACTGAAAGTAGGAAGTTTAAAAGCAGAATTCAGAGTAGAGCCTGTACTAGCTATGATTTTCAACATTTTTAATGCCTTGACCCTTTAAAATGCTCCTCATATTATGGTGACCTCCAACCATAAAATTATTTTCAATGTAAATTTTCTACTGTTATTAATCATACTGTAAGTAACAGTTTTTTTTAAATTTACTTATAAAACAAAGTCCTTTTTTTCATGTGTCCCATTGCTCTCCCTCCTTTCAGCCTCCCAATCCCTCCTGGTCAGCCTTCAGTCTCCCTCCCCCGCAGCGCTCATCCCCTCCTCAAAAAGGGCAAGAAGTCCCAAGGTGGATCAGCTCAGCATCTACTCCAGGCAGGTTCTATTTCCTCATCCTAATGTCAGGACTGGGTTAGGTGTTCTTCTGGAAAGAATGGACTCTGAAGTGCCAGTTCATGCATAGAAACACAGTCTAAACCCTCCCCTTGAGGCTCTGCATACTGTTCATGTCAGTGGTCAGTTGCCTGTTCTTGGAGGGCTTAGTTCCTTTTCTTGAAGGTTCTCCAGTGTCTATTCTTGATTCAGTGAGCTCCCCAGAGCTCCAGCCACCATCATTTTGGGAATTTTCCTCATAAGCCCTATGCCCTTGCTTATATAGGCTCTTCTCTCCTGCTCCCAGCTGGATCAGGAACTCAGCCAAGTGCTCAGCCATTGTTGGATGTAGGTTCTGTGATGGCACTTGGTGTTGCTTTTCATTTAATTATAGAGGAATTCTTGTCTAGGCAACACCTTCACTATTGGTTGGAGACCTAGTCAGGGACATCCTGTGAGTTGTGGAGGTTACCCTAGTACCCAGTATTTTTCCAACCCTACATTGGCTTCCTCTATTAAGATCTCCATCTCTTTTTTTCTCCTTCATTGTTGCTCCTCTCACTCAGTCATCTCCCTCTCTCATGATTTGTTCCTACACATTATTGGTTGTGGCCCTTTATGCTCACAATTAGCTCAGAAGATCTTCCCTATTTTCTCTTACTAGGGATGTCTCTTCATGTCTCTCTTTAGTTCCTTCTGATCCTAAGCTTTGTAGGGGTTGTGGATTGCAGCTTTGGTGTTCTTTGCTTTTTGTTTAAAGTACACTAATGAGTGAGTACATCCCATGCTTAGCT
>PVIH01004835.1:22640-34759 GCA_004025045.1 Sigmodon hispidus
TTTTTTTTTTTTTTTTTTTTTTTTTTTTTTTTTTTTTTTTTTTTTTTTTTTTTACTGCTGAGTAGTTCTACATTGTGTAGGGGTACCACAGTTTGTTAATCCACTCTTCAGTTGAAGGTCATCTAGATTGTTTGCAGGTTCTTACCATAACAAACAGTCTTGCTTTGAACATAGTTGAGCTAATGCCTTTGGGGTACAAATGTGTGTCCTTTGGGTATATATATGTCCAATAGTAGTGTTGCTCAGTCGTTAGAGAGATTAATTCCCAGTTTTCTAAGGAATTGTCATACTATCTTCCATAGTGGCTGTACAAGCTTACACTCCCACCAAAAATTGAAGAGTGATCCCCTTGTTCTATATCCTCTGCAGCATAGGCTGTCCTCTGTGTTTTTGATCTTAGCCATTCTGACACGTGTCAGGTGGTATTTCAAAGTTGGTTTGATTTGCATTTCTCTGATGGCTGAAGATGTTGAGCACTTTTTCAAGTGACTTTTAGCAATTTGTAATTCTTTTGTTGAGAATTCTATTTTTAGTTCTGAATGTCATTTTTTAATTTGGTTATTTAGGTTTTGGGGATCTAGTTTCTTGAGTTCTCTTTATATTTTAGAAATTAGTTCTCTGTCAGTTCTAGGGCTGAGGAAGATCTTTTCCCTTTCTGTAGGTTGTTGTTTTGTCTTACTGACAATGTCTTTGGACTTACAGAATCTTCTTAGTTTCAGAAGGAGTCACTTATTGATTGATTTTCTTAGTGTCTGTGCTACTGGTGTTATATTTAGGAAGTGGTCACCTGTGTCAATGCATTGCAGGGTATTTCCCACTTTCTTTTCTATCAAATTCAGTGTAGCTGAGTTTATGTTGAAGTCTTTGATCCACTTGAATTTGAACTTTTTGAAGGTTGATAGGCTTAGATCTATTTGCATTCTTCTATATACCACTATCCAGTTTTGCCAACACCATTTGTAAAAATAATTTCTTTTTTCCATTGGATATTTTTTGATTCTTTGTCAAATATCAGATGTTCATATATGAATGGATTAATATCAGGATCTTCAATTTGATTTCATTGATCTACAAGTCTGTTTTTATGCCAGTACCAGGCTATTTTCATTACTATAGCTCTATAGTATAGTTTGAAGTCAGGGATGGTGATGCCTCTTGAAGTTCGTTTATTGAGCAGAATTGTTTTCGTGATCCTGAGTTTCCTGTTATTCCATGTGAAGTTGAATATTATTCTTTCAAAGTCTGTAAAAAATTATGTTGGGATTTTGATAGATATTGAATTGAATCTGTAGATTGCTTTTGGTAAAATTGTGATATTTACTAGTATGTTGATCCTACCTATTCAGGAACATGAGAAGTCTTTCCATTTTCTGATATCTTCTTTAATTTCTTTCTTCAGTGACTTAAAGTTTTGTCAAGGGGGCCTACTGCTTCTTTGGTCAGTGTTAAGCTAAGATATTTAATGCTATTTGCTGCTATTATAAAGGGTGATGCTTCTCATATTTCTTTCTCAGCCCTTTTATCTTTAGGGTATAGGAGGGATATTTACTTTTTTAAAGTTAGTTTTGTACCCTGCTAATTTGCTGAAGATGTTTGTGAGATGCAATATTCCCTGGTAGAACTTTGAGGGTCACTTATGTAAATGATCATATCATCTGCAAATAGAGATAGTTTGACTTCTTCCTTTCTGATTTGTATCCCCTTAATCTCCTTTTGTTTTCTTATTGCTTTAGCTAAAACTTTGAGAACTATGTTGAATAGATAAGGAGAGAGAGGACAGCCCTGTCTTGATCCTGATTTCAGTGGGATTGCTTTGAGTTTTTTTTTTCATTTAGTTTGATATTGGCTGTCAGCTTGTTGTATATCAATTTTATTATATTTAGGTAATCTCCCTGTATTCCTGATCTCTCCAGGATTTTATCATGAAGGGGTGCTGGATTTTCTCAGAGGTTTTTTCTGCATCTAAAGTGTTTTTTTTATTTAAATTTTTTTATATGATAAATAACATTCACAGTTTTTCCTATGTTAAATCATCCCTGCAACTCTAGGATGCAGCCTACTTGATCATGGTAGATGATTTTTTTTTTATGTTGCTATATTTGTCTTGCCAGAATTTTATTGAGTATTTTTGCATTGATGTTAATGAGGGAGACTGGTCTGTAATTCTCTTTGTTGCATATTTAAATGGCTTGAGTATCAGGAAGTCTGGGGTCTCATAAAAAGAATTTGGCAATATTCCTTCAATTTCTAATGTATAGAACAGTTTGAAGAGTACCAGTATTAGTTCTTCTTTGAATGTCTGGTAGAACTCTGCCTTGCAACCATCTGGTCCAGGAATTTTTTTAATTTTATTTTACTTTTTACTTGGGAGATTTTTAATAACAGCCTTAATTTCCTTTGGGGTTATAGGTTTCTTTAGGTCTTTAATTTGCTCTTTATTTAATTTTGAGAGTGATACATCTCCAGAAAGCTGCTATTTCTTCTGGGTTTTTCATTTTTTGGAGAATATATTTTCTTTTTTTTATTTAATTTAATTTTTTTCTTCTTTTTTATTATTATGAATAAAGAAGTCACATTTTCTATCCTTGCATATCATTATTCAAAGTCCCTTCCCCCTCCCACTACATCAGGTCATTCTCTCTTCTTCACATCTCTCCATCCCCGCCATGGGCAGGTGATCCCAAGGTCCCACAGGTCCCAATATTGCGTAGTTCAGCTTCCATTCCTGGCTAATCCAGTTTTCTCCCCCCTACTCCAACATCAAGACTGAGTTAGGTGTTCCTTTAGGAGTAGTGTAATCCAAGGAATCAGTCCAAGGTGTTTCTGATCCCAAGCTGTTCAGTGGTTGTGTTTTGCATCTTGGGTTAGCTTTCCTTTTTTTTTTTGTTTAGAGTCCACTAATGAACTAATGAGTGAGTACATCCCCTGCTTATCTTTCTGAGTTTGTGATACCTCTCTCAGAAGGATATTTTCCAAAGGTATCCATTTACCTGCAAATTTTAGGATATCATTTTTCTTACTGCTGAGTAGTATTCTGTTTGTGTAGATGTACCACAGTTTGTTATTCCAGTCTTCATTTGAGGGACATCTAGGTTGTTTCCAGGTTCTTGCAATTACAAATAATGCTGCTATGAACATAGTTGAGCTAATGTCATTGGAGTGCGACTGTGCATCTTTAGGGTATACACCCGGAAGTGGTATTGCTGGGTTCTTGGAGATTGATTCTGTTTTCAGACAAACCTCCATACTGCATTCCAGAGTGGCTGAACAAGCTTACAATCCCACCAAGAATAGAGGAGTGTTATCCTTGCTCCACACTCTCTCCAGCATAGGCTATCACCTGTATCTTTTCCTTGGCCAATCTGACAGGTGTCAGGTGGTACCTCAAAGTTGTATGATTTGCATTTCTCTGATGGTTAAAGATGATGAGCACTTTTTAAAGTGCCTTTCAGCCATCCGTAATTCTTCTACTGAGAATTCTCTTTTGAGATCTGAACTCCATTTCTTGATTGGATTATTCAAGGTTTTGGGCGATATTTTCTTGAGTTTAGTGGAATGTTTTTTATATGTTTTAAATAAAATATTGTTTTGGCCTATGTACAGCACCATAAAAGTAAATAAAAAATCAACACAGACAGACAAGTAAAAGGGCAGAATTAGTTAGTCTCTGTATGACCCCCACAAAAGACAGACATATGAAAAAAATAAGTGAGCCATGGGCTGGGCCATGTGATAGATAGATTAATAAAAATAAGTTGATTTAAAATAAAAGAACTAACTAGTAATGGGCCAAACAATACAAAAGATATAGGTGCATAATTCATTTATTTAAGAGACAAAGGCCGCAGCCCACAGACCAAGTTCTAAACCTCAGCCACACGCATGCCAGGGTCACAAACCTCTGTCCCCAAACGGGCCGAAAAACATTCTACAACAGATGGGGCCCAACGTGGTGTCAAACACCCACATAAAGTCTAAAAAAGTTTAAAAAGCTTAAAGAGTGTTCTAAATCACTAAAACAGAGCCAAAAGCGGCTTTCTAAATTGCATATTTAAATTGATATGTAATACAAAGACAGCATAGTGGTCAGATAAAAATTTAAAAATAGTGCGTCCACGGCCCACAGCTTAAAATCATATGTTTCACAAAAAGCTTAGCACAAGTGTAATTTATTTAAGGTTTCTGCTTATACTAAACAAAAAGAAAACAGTTAAAAACAGTTTTTCTGATAACAACATTTCCTGAGTCCGCTCTATTTGCCTACAGCGACAGAGATTTGCAGGCTCCTCCGCCATATTGAAACACTGCCAAAAGGGGCAGAGTCAACAATTAAAATAATACCAACATTTTAAAAACTCTTTAAGTTAAAAAATGATTAAAGATTCTTGATAAGACTGATTTAAACTCAAAACCTCTAAACGAGATACAATATATATAAAATACACATAGACTTCAGAGAGAGAGAGAAATAAATAAATAAAAAGATAAAAAAAACCCTTAAAAAATAAAAATAAAGGCCACATAAAGATGACAGACAAACAAAAAGTCTAAATTATTTTTATTGCATTTTCTTATAATTTTTTAACTTCTAATAAGCTAATTACAAAGAGACAATTGATTGCTAAGACTGCTAAGTTAAACAGATACATATACTTTAAAGATATCTTAACTTTAAAATCTATTTATAAAAATATGTTACTTAAAAAATGAGTTTCTGCTTTTGTCTCTACAAAAGATCAAAACCTATAAATTAGTTCTAGGCAAATGTGGTTTCATTTGCCAAGGCCACCTAGAATTCTCTAATAAAAAGATCAGCTTCCAAAATTGCCAATTGAGATAATCCAGCTTCAAAACCCCATGAGATCAATGTCCTTTGACAACAAAAAAACAATAAAAAAAAAACTACACCTAATTTGCCAAAAATATTACTTATCAATGTTTGTTTTTATTATAAATGGTTAATGGTCACAGTCAATCTTTAAAAAAGGGGAGGGAGGAGGATATGATATAGGAATGATTAAAAAAATATAAGTGGATTTTGATTCATTGATATAAACTTAAGGTTAATTCTGTTATGCTGTATGTATTTTTCTACTGTTGATTAAGATATGATGCTGATATAACTCATTTAAAATTGTAATGTGTAATTGAGAAATGCAGATTAATAGTCATCTATGATAACCAAACTTATATTCATGTTAGTTAGGTATTTATAGTTATACAAAGATATATTTCAGTTAAATAAGTAGTCTTCAAACACTTCAAAGACATACATAATATGACATTTAAATTACTTTAAAAACTTAGACTTTTCTAGACAGTGAGACAAGTCTGCTCCTGGAAGCACCAATGTATTTCAAAAAAGTGATAGACATTAAAACATCTTCATGTAGAATTTACTTTGGGGCAACAGTTAGCCACTCGACAAAAAACTGTTCTAATATTAACTGCTTAATAATCTGCTATATAAACTAGACATACAAGTTCCATAGAAAAGTGACCTCTAAATAGTGACAGAACAAGCCGAGATGGTCCTTCAGGTTCCTGCTTTGCAGAAAACATTGCCAGACATTCTTTAAGACACAAGAAAATGCAACTGATGGACTGTGTCAGATTTCCTGCATCACTAAAATGTTTGTCAGAGACTTTGGGCCATAAAGGCTAAAAATAGATGCACCAACATTACAAAAAAGCTTTAGATGACTGTCCAGGCAGACATGGGTCATCTCGGTCATTTTGTAGACTTTGGAAGTTGCTTGCACTTCCTGTTTATTTGAATAATATCATATCCTTCTGTGGTCTTTGATGTGGTTGAAGTTTTAATAATTACAGATATAGTTCTTTTTAGTTTAAAAGATATATTAGATATAAAACTTTAGACTCACAATAATAAAATAAATAATAAAATATTCTCTTTAATTTTATAAATATAAATAGATTGGATACTGTGACTATAATTCCTGCTTGAGAGCTCTTCTGTTATAATTTTGCCATATAGAAATTAAAACCTTTTTTAATTAGACAGAAAAGAGGAAATGTAGTGGAATGTTCTTTATATGCTGTAAATAAAACACTGTTTTGGTCTATGCGCAGCATCGTAAAAGTAAATAAAAAATCAACACAGACAGACAAGTAAAAGGGCAGAATTAGTCAGTCTCCATCCGGCCCCCAAGAAAGACAGACATATAAAAAAAAAAAATGTAGGAGCCACGGGCTGGCCCACGTGATAGATAGATTAATAAAAATAAGTTGATTTAAAATAAAATAACTAACTAGTAATGGGCATAAGAAATGAGCCAAACACTACAAAAGATATAAGCATATAATTCATTTCTTTAAGAGACAAAAGCCGCGGAGAGCAGACAAAGTTTCAAACCTCAGTCCCATGCCAGGGTCACAAACCTCTGGCCCCAAACGGGTCGAAAAACATCCTACAACACTTGAGTTCTTTATATATATTAGAGATCAGTCCTCTATCACTTTTAGGGTTGGTGAAAATCTTTTCCCATTCTGTAGGCTGTCGTTTGTCCTGTTGACAGTGTCCTTGGCTTTACAGAAGCTTCTTATCTTCAGGAGATCCCACTTATTGATTGTTGGTCTTAGTGTCTGTGCCACTGGTGTTATATTTAGGAAGTGTTCACCTGTGCCAATTTGTTGGAGGGCATTTCCCACTTTCCTTTCTTTCAGGTTCAGTGTGACTGTGTTTAGGTTGAGGTCTTTGATCCACTAGGAATTGATTTTAATGCAGGGTTACAGGGTTGGAACTATTTGTATTTCTCTACACACTACCATTCAGCTATGCCAACACCATTTGTCAAAGATACTATCTTTTTTCCAATGAATATTTTGGGCCTCTTTGTTGAAGATCAAGTGTTCATAGGTTTTGGGGATAATGTCTGGATCCTAAATTCTATTCCATTGATTCCCCAATCTGTTTTTATGCCAGTACCAGGCTGTTTTTATTACTGTACCTCTATAGCATAACTTGAAGTCAGGGAGGGTGATTCCTCCTGAGGTCCTTTTGTTGAGCAAAATTGTTTTGGCAATCCTGGCTTTCCTGTTATTCCAAATGAAATTGTGTATTGTTCTTTCAAGGTCCAAAAAATATTACGCTGTGATTTTGATGGGAATTGCATTGAATCTGTAGATTACTTTTGGTAGAATTGCCATTTTTACTATGTTGATCTTACCTACCCAGGAACATGGGAGAGCTTTCCATTTTCTGATATCCTCTTCAGTTTCTTTCTTTAGTGATTTAATATTTTTGTC
This sequence comes from Sigmodon hispidus, assembly GCA_004025045.1. Classification (NCBI taxonomy): domain Eukaryota; kingdom Metazoa; phylum Chordata; class Mammalia; order Rodentia; family Cricetidae; genus Sigmodon; species Sigmodon hispidus. The sequence goes on from PVIH01004835.1 coordinate 29,910, forward strand.
AAATAGATCTGTTTCTTGTTTGGTTATAGTTACTCCAAGGTATTTAATGCTATTTGCAGCTATTATAAATGGTGATGTTTCCCTTATTTCTTTTTCAGCCCTTCTGTTTTTAGTGTATAGAAAGGATAGTGATTTCTTTGAGTTAATCTTGTATCCTGCTACATTACTGAAGGTGTTTATCATCTGTAAAAGTTCCCTGGTAGAATTTTGTGGGTCACTTATTTATATAATCATATCATGTGCAAATAGAGATAGTTTCACTTCTTCTTTTCCAATTTGATCCCCTTAATCTCGTTTTGTTCTTTCATTGCTTTAGCTAATATTTTGAGAATTATATTGAATAGATAAGGGGAAAGAAGACCTCCTTGTCTAGTTTCTGATTTTAGTGGCATTGTTTTGAGTTTTTCTCCATTAAGTTTCAAGCTGGCTGTCAGCTTTTTGTAAATCACCTCTATTATATTTAGGTATTCTCCCTGTATTCCTGATCTCTCCAGGGCTTTTATCATGAAGAAGGGTTAGATTTCGTCTAAGGCTTTTTCAGCATCTAAGGATATGGTCATGTGGATTTGTTCCTTTACTTTTTTTTTATGTGATAGATAACGTTTCCAGTTTTCATATGTTAATCCAGCCCTGCACTTCTTAGATGAAGCCTACTTGGTCATGATGGATGATATTTTTTATATATTACTATGTAAAGTTTGCTAAAATTTTGTTGAGAATTTTAGCATCAATATTTATGAGGAATTTTGGTCTGTAATTTTCCTTCTATGTTGTGTCTTTGAGTGCCTTGGGTATAAGGGTAATTGTGGCCTCATGAAAGGAATTTGGCAATATTCCTTCAGTTTGCACTGTGTGAAATAATTTGAGGAGTAACAGTAGTAATTCTTCTTTGAATGGCTGGGAGAATTCTGCACTGAAACCATGTGCACCAGGGCTTTTATTTTTAGGGTGACTTTTAAAGACAGCTTCAATTTCATGAGTGTTATAGGCCTGTTTAGGTAATTAATCTTTTCTTCATTCAATTTTGGTAAATGATACCTGTCCAGAAACTGTCCATTTCCTGTAGGTTTTCCATTTTTGTGGAGTATAAATTTTCGAAGTATGATCTGATATTATCTGGATTTCCTGTGGGTCTGTTGTTATGTCTCCCTTTTCATTTCAGATTTTGTTGATTTGGACACTCTCTCTCTGCTTTTTGATTAGTTTGGAGAAAGGCTTATCTCTCTTTTTGATTTTCTCAAAGAACCAATTCTTACTTTCATTGATGCTTTGTATTATTCCTTTTGTTTCAATTGTAATGATTTCAGATCTAAATTTGATTCTTTCCTGCCATCTACTCCTTCTAGGTGAGTTTGCTTCTAATTGTTGTAAGGCTTTCAGCTCAGCTGTTAGTTCTCTAGTGTGGGATTTATCTAGTTTTTGCATATAGGCATCTAGTGCTATGAATTTTCCTGTTAAGACTGCTTTCATTGTGTCCCACAATTTGGGTACATTGTGAATTCATTTTCATTAAATTGTAGAATGACTTTGATTTCTTTCTTAATTTCTTCCTTAACCCAGTGGTGAACCAGCTGAGTGATGTTTAGTTTCCATGAGTTGTTAGGATTTCTTTGATTTTTGATGTTGTTGAACTCTAAATTTAGGCCCTGATGGTATGATATGTTATGACAGATTATATTAAATTTGTTGTATCTGTTGATATTTGCTTTATGACCAATTATGTGGTCAAATTTAGAGAAAGTTCCATGAGGAGCTGAGAAATATGTATATTCCTTTGCATTTAGGTGGAAGCTTCTGTAGATATGTATTAAGTCCATTTGCATCATAACCTCTTTCAGACTCCTTATTTCTCTGTTGAGTCTCTTTCTGGTTGACCTATGCAGGGGTGAAAGTGGGGCATTGAAGTCTCCCACTATTAGGGTGTGATAATTGATGTGGGATTTGAGCTTTAGCAGTGTTTCTTTTATATAGGTAGGTGCCCTTATATTAGAGGCATAAATATTCAGGATTTAAATCTCCTCTTGAGCAATGTTTCCTGTGATGAAAAAGTAATGACCATCTTGGTCCCTTTTAATGGATTTTAGCTTAAAGTCTACTTTGTTAGATATTAGGATGGCAATCTCAGCATGTTTCTTAAGACCATTTGACTGGAAAATCTTTTCCCAACCCTTTACACTAAGCCTGTGTCTGTATTTGTGGTTGAGGTGTGTTTCTTGTAGGAACCAGAAGGATAGCTTCTGTTGTTCTATCCAAATTATTAGTGTGTGTCTCTTTATAGGAGAGTTGAGTCCATTGATATTAAGGGATGTTAGTGACCAATGATTGATATTTCTTGCTATTTTTGGTGGTAACTTGTTTATATTTCCTTTCTCTGGGGTACTCTTCTGTGGGATTATTGATTTTTTTGTGGTTTCATGGGTGTATCTGAGATCCTTAGTTTGGAGTTTCCCCTCTAATACTTTCTGTAGTGCTGGATTTGTAGATAGGTATTGTTTCAGTCTGACTTTGTCATGAAATATCTTGTTCACTCCATCTAGGGTGATTAATAATTTTGCAGGTATAGTATTCTAGTTTGGCAGCCATGGTCTTTTAGCATCTATATAACTTCTGACCAAGCCCTTCTAGCTTTCATCGTTTCCATTGAATAGTCAGGTGTTGTTCTGATGGGTCTGGCTTTATAGGTAAGTTGGCCCATTTCTTTTGCAGCTCTTAAAATTTTTCTTTTGTTCTATATGTTTTGTGGCTTGATTATTATGTGCCATGCTGACTTTTTTGGGGCTGTTATATCTATTTGGTGTTTTGTAACCTTGTATTTTTATAGGCATTTCCTTCTTCAAGTTAGGAAAGTTTTTTTTTTTTCTATGATTTTATTGAATTCATTATCTGCACCTTTGAGCTGGTATTCTTCTCCTTCTATTCCAATGATTCTCCAGTTAGGTCTTTTCATGGTGTCCCAGATTTACTGAACATTTTGTGTTATAGCTTTTTTGGCTTTAGTATTTTTTTTTTGACTGATGTATCTATTTAAGCTACTGAGTCTTCCTCCTCAGAGATTCTCTCTTCCATCTCTTGGATTCTGTTTGTTATGCTTGTATCTGTGGTTACATCTTTTTTTCAGGTTTTCTGTTTCCATCTTTGCCTCATTTTGTGCCTTTTTTTATTGCTTCTATTTCAGTTTTTTGTTCCTGGCATGTTTTTTTCATAGATTTTTTTTATCTTCTCCAATTTTATGGTTGTATTTTCTTCTATTTCTTTAAGAGAATTTTTCATATCTTCTTTGAGGGCTTCAATGATATTCATAAAGTTAATTTTGGTGTTTCTTCCTTCTTCTTCCTCTTCATTGCTCTGTACAGTTCTTGTAGTTGTAGAACCACCACTTTCTTCTGGAGTTACCTTGTTGTTCTTTATATTATTATATATATTTTTGCACTGGTGTCTGCCCATTGCTTCAGTGGTTCACAATTAAGTGGCTCATGGTCAGTTGTGACAAGAGGGCTTGTGTGTGTCCTGTCACCTCTGAGCAAGGGGTCGTCTCAATCTCTGACCCTGCTCTGGGCCGGGGTCTGAAGTTCAAGTCCTTAGTCTTTCTCTGCCGATGCAGTTGAGCGCTGTGTTGCTGTGAGATGCTCCCTCTTTTAGGTGCAGCTGGAAGAGCCACACACAGCCAAACTATTACTGTCTGCTAAGGAGTGTGTGGTTACATGCACCACAGACAGAACCTTGTCCTGGAATCAAATCTGAAACACAACATTCCCTGGCAGGGATTCGGGTGCCAGGGCCTACTGACCTCTTCTCACCTCTGGTCAGAGTCTGATTCTGTATTTCAAAGTCCTGAGTCCTTCTCTGTTTATGCAGTTGGAGGCAGGGCGGCCCTGCAAGTTCCCTTGTTCTAGTAGCAGCTGTAGTAACTCTCACATCCAAAGTCTATTATTGTGGTAAAAACTTGTTTTGAGATATGTTTATAAACAGGGTTTATTTGGAGAAAATAGCTTACAAAACAGACCCGGTTTTAGGAGAAGATGACAGGATGAGGTTGCAGCGCGCCGGAGCCTTTTTAAGGAAGATTCTTCATCCCCACGCCGTACGTCCAAACTCCCGGGCAGCTGGAGCGAACTGCGCACTCAGTCGGGGAGCTCTCGTGAGAGAATGACGACTTCCTGTCCTGGTCCCCTCCCTCGAAGGTCTACTTCCAAAATCTTTTTCAGTTAACCACGCCTAGCTCGTCTCTATTCCTATGACGCGATCGTTCACATATACAGTTCCTGATTTCCCGCTACAGTCTATTCCTGTCTAAGGAGTGTGTTGAGACATGCACCACAGGCAGAACCTGGTCCCTGCAAGTATAGATTTTCAAAGAATGACCTGATAATTTTCTGGATTTCCTGGTTGTTTGTTGTCATGCCTTTCTTTTCATTTCTGATTTTGTTAATTTGTATACTCACTCTCTCTCTGCTTTTTCTCTGATGGTCTTTTATTGATCCCCTTGTCCATTGCCACCCACAGTGGTCATGACCCACAGGTTCAGAATAACTTCCTTAATTATGATGGTAGAATATGACTATCATAGGCTCACATAAATTTTGGAGAAGGGTCCTGGCCATTGTAACTTAGTTCCAATTAATATTAATGATTATAATAATCATGATGATGATATTGTAAAAAATGAAGAATAAAAGTAGAAGGAGAAAATAAAAGACATAGAAGGAGGAAATAAGGGTGAATAGATGCTTTGCTTCCCTGAGTGGTGAAAGGCATAGAAACAAATAGTACTGAAAATCTTTTTTTGTTTTGGCTTATTACATTCATTTCCAAGTGACAATGAATTTCATTTATCTTAGTAATAATTGAAA